>CAHIKZ030003325.1:1295000-1455000 GCA_903632075.3 Acanthosepion pharaonis | reverse complement strand
ACACGCCGATCACCGATAGGTCTCAATTCTTGGAAGAGCTTTGAAATATTAGCAACAGTATACATTGTTTACAAATTCACGCTTTTCTCCCAAGAGTGCTTGATCGAATTAAATTTTACGGGGGCGTATAAATTGTCATCCCCAGACAGACTGTTTTGCTATTTCACAGCGCACCAGGGTGGCTAGACATCAGATTTCCTCAAGCCTTGAGCATCAGATTTTACCCCTGACCTCGGTTGAGGGGAAGCCGAATTTTTACGTACTTACTCTTTGAATAAACACGCCAATGACCGATAGGGCTCATTTATTTATAATTGTATAAAATGCATATAAAATATTATAAATATGCATTATGAGATGGAAGTCAGCACGTTCAATTTCGCCTTTGTCCTCCTGTATAGCGGTAAGTGCTAAACGATCACGTCAAATATGAAGAGGAGACTTGAAGCAACAGAAATGAGTTTCTACAGAAGGATGATGAATATACCGTGGACCGAACAAGATAGTACCGACGAAACTAATTATTTGAGGACACGTGGCACTGTGGCTAAAGGCGTTGGTTAGATCCAGTGACAGGACACAAAGAGTGTGAGTTCAATACCTGGTTAAGACGGTAAAGAAGTTTGAGAGGGAATTAAGCAGGAGATATGACATCCATTCGACATGGCACGTGGAACTAGAACAGTCTACCCCAGTGAGCGAAATAAAGGGTTTTTTCGACATTCCAATCACCTGAAAAATGCCGGAGCGTACAACAGCCAAAACGTTGTAATAGAAATGCCGACAAAGATGAAGACAATAGTCCGAATAATGTACATAGCGAGTCAGTTATCAGCCACAACTGGCAGATCATTTAAATTCCTTTGTGGGTTCAAGATTTATTCTCCGCCCCATTGCTGAGGCATTTGCCAGAATGCGTTAAACTCTATAAACAAAATGCACGCTGTAGAGTGACTGCTATAAATCTGCCCTCACAGTTGAGCAGACAATCCTCTCCTGTTTTGCTTTCAATCCTCGTTGCGTCTTCTCTGATTCACTGAATTAGGTTTAGTATATAACTGTGTATTAGAGAGACACAGATGACCATCATAAAAAGTCCGCGAAGGTTTGAAAAGGAAGGCGCTGAGAAGAGTGAGGAGAACAATTGCCGTCGATGATGCCAAGTAATAACCATGGCAGTGATGGAACAAGGGAATGTGACTGATTAGGAATTCCGAACACACAAAAGACACCCATCAGTTTATCACAGTCGACTGCTTCCCTGAAATATGAAACTCTTACGTTCCTTGCTCGCTGTCGGCATTCGCCATTTACTTCGTCATTAACGCTGAAAGACTTATTTGTTGAAGTACTTCAAACAAGCGGAAAATGTAATGAAAAATAAAATGAAAAAAGAGAAAATGTATAAATTTACGCTGGGCACTTAACGTACAACAAATCCTTTCATGATTTGAAGTGAGTTTAACCGCTTTTTTTTACTGTAAATTTTTATTTCAGTTTTTTTAAAGATTTTTGCCTTCCACTTCATTTCATTGATGTTCTCATTCTTTTTTTCGATGTCTTACGCTTTATTTCTATTCTGAATTCTACCCTAATTCAACTTACATATGGCCGTTCTATACATTTCTTTATGCTTGTTATTCTTCTTTATTTTTCCAACAACCTACTAAATGTTACATTATTTTACAGTGACGCTACTAGAATATTCCCTACCATTTTATGCTTTTCGTCTACCTAAAGTTTTCTATCTAACGTCAACTATTTATCTACTTAACATATTACAGCAGTGATCAGTCACATTTTCTTTCCTTCAAATGAGCTTTATTTAACTTTCTTTCAGAGAGCTTGCATTGCTTTCGATTATCCCCCTTTATAGCAATATGTTTTGCTGACTATTTCGTTTCGTATATAGTTCTTCTTTAGTATCTTTATCGTTATTCTTTCGATATTTTTTCTCTCTATTTACTGCCAATGTTCGATTTTTATTTAATTTCTTGTTTCACACTATGTTCGGAATATCTCCCTACTATCAGTCACTTGAGGTTGTTTTCTGCAGAAAGAACCACAAGAAAGTGATATTATCGCGCGCATCAACACAATTATTTATCTTTGACTGGGAATGACGTGGAAAAGGACAAGCGAAGACGCTGGAGGTTACCAAACATGTAGCGGCCACAATGCAATTTATATTTTACGTAAAATAGCACATAGTATAAAATACAAGAAAGAACGTAATGGTTCAGAACATAACAATTGAATTTATTAGTGTTTTGGTGTACATGCATATAAGCTGAAGGTTTGAATGAGTTATGTCTCTCAGATTTGTAAATATATGTACCGGAGCTCATGAAGATGAATTAATTATTAAACTGAAGTTTTAGAAGAATAAAGTTCCTGTTGCATGTTAGGAAATGTGAATTGGTAAATTTGGTTGAAGTTTAGATAAGTTAAGAGTTCGTACTTCCGTGAATTGGTAATGTTCTTTAACGTCTGACCGCATGGTCAAGACGGGAGTTCTTGAAGATTAAATTTCGGCACCAAGGAATAAGACGCGAGAGAAAACGGAGAGAGAGAGAGAGAGAGAGCGTACACGTGTTTTGTTTATATAAGATGGTGTATCACATGTCTGGCTCAAACCTTAGTGAGCGGGAAAATTTCATTCCTCGCATGCAGGATATCTGATTGGTGGGAATTGACCAATCAGCGAGATAGTTTTGAGGAGATTAACCAATAAATGCTTGTCGCATGATTTGTATGTATGAAGATGAGGATAATTGCCATAATATGTCGCCGATATATACTAATCAAGGAAAACCCTGAACAATTTTCTAATCGAGATTCATGTCCAGGTTTGTAAATACTTTTTTTAAATTGTGCTTATTTTTATATCTAGGCTTGACTGTTTGGAGGAGGTAAATTTCAACGTATCTAAAGCCTGTCTAACTTTAATTGGCAAACCTTCGAATATGCTGAGCGCTCTGAATATAAAATAGTTTGAAAATGGCCCTAAGAACTCAAATATATTTACTACTGAAGCCAGAGAAACACAAACTAGGTTCAAACGCTTATGTTAAAACCCTGAGGCAAGCATTGTTTTAGTAATTAACTAATAACAGGTTAAAGAAAATGATAGCTTTTTGTGTACAGGTATGTTTTATTCCATTCGTTTTAGTGCGATTTTATATTTATTATGATTTTTTTTTTCATTTATCACCGATAAAATATATAATATGATTTTCGTTTTGTGTCGGAGGACATATATTTTCTGCATAACTTTTTCGCGCATTCAGGCTGGTAATTATAATTCATATTGTTTAATTTAAAAAAAACCCAAAAAAACAGGCCATTTACTCAAATATGCGTATACATATATTAAATATTTGTCGGATTTAATATATATATATATATATATATTTAATGAAACGTGTATGAATATATATATATATATATATATATATATATATATATATATATATGTATGTGTGTGTGTGTGTGTGTGTGTGTGTGAGTTTGTTTGTTTATATATATATGGGATAACGATATATAAAATTGTATGTATACTTTTTATATATCAAGAACATTTTTGAAAGAAAAGGTATAAGAAAAATTGTAAAAATATTTTGTGAGGGTTTCATCCGTTAGACTTCATCAGACTGCGTCGATTTAATTGTTGTAACTATACATGCGCGCAAACTAGAGAAATTTTCAAAATTTAGACATACATTTTTTTACTCTGCGATGGATAGAGATGTTGTCCAAATGACGCAAAAATTAAAATAACACTGAAATGTCATTTTAACATATATTTACCAAAATTATATTACTTGAAATAGCAAAGGGCAAATTGATTCAATAAAATCCTCATTGGCTTCAAGCACGGCCTCCAATCAAATTCGAAAACTTCTGCATCTCTACTGGACGGTCTCCTTTTTTAAGTTGGTGAATGCTGCTATAATCCTTGCTTTCAGTTCATCTTTAATGTTACAAGTAATTTTGTCGGTTTCTCACTCAACGGAGCCCCATACATAATAATCAATGCTTTCGCACTCTTAGGAGTTAGGTGGCCAGATGTAAAGGTTGATGTGGTCGCAGAAATTGTCTGATCGCAATGACAAGTTTCTCTTTCTTGTGTGGCATGGTTCGGTGTCTTTTTGCCAGACATAGGTTCTACCAGCAGCTACCCACTTGACCTATGAAAGAACTACTTCATCACGTCACTTAAGGGCCCGTGTTGCGTTGAATGGAGGCATAACGTCATCATCACTAGGGATCTCACTCAAATTCATCGTAATTACTCTTTCCGAATCCTATACACTGTCTACTTAGATTGATACCCAAATATTCTGAAATGTTTGCATTGTAGATTCCGGTGCGATTTCCAAGCAGAGTTTCCTCATTTGTTATGGTGTGAATTGCGTCATAGTGACCTTTATTCTCACAGACGGTGTTCAATTGATCCTAGTGCACCGTGCAGTCGGCAAAGTACAAAACATACACATCGCATGCACGTAATTAAATATATAAAATGGCGAAAATTTATCCATCACTCCCTGTATATACGAGTGTGTGGTGTAAATTCTCGGCCAGGCTACCTTGTCAAATGCAGTTATTAATTCTATTATGTTTGGGCGTTTATCTTAAGCTAAAACTTTCACACACAGACGCACATACACACACTCATGCGCACATACATATGTGAGTATGCATTTGGGCAGTTATCCCTCTTTTAAAAGTTTCCAGCGAACATAAGATTAATTATTTTATTTTTATTTTTTCTTGTACTGTGTCTTGAGTGTCGGCTTCAATATATATATATATATATATATATATATATATATATATATATATATATATATATATATATATATATATATATATATATATATATATGTGTGTGTGTGTGTGTGTGTATGTATGTGTGTGAGTGAGTTTTTATGTGCGTGTGTACACGCAAAACACACACCAATATGTGTATGTATATGTAAATATATATATATATATATATATGTGTGTGTATATATAAATATATATATATATATATATATATATATATATATATATATATATATATATATATATATATATATATATATGTGTGTGTGTGTGTGTGTGTGTGTGGAGTGTGTTATGTTTATGTGAGTTATTTTGGAAGTTAGTGATGGCTCACAATGCGTATAAGTTTGTTTTAACTTTATTATAGACTAAGCCCTTAGACTAATTGTTCTAGGACAGTTGATTACCCACATGCAAATTCAGTAACGCAAGCTTCAAGGTTATACTTGGCAAAAAGCATTTTTTCAAGTCATCAATTGATCGAACAGCACAAAAGAATAGAAGATCATACATTTCTAAAGAAAATTGAAGATAAAGGAAGACTCGATTAATATTTGAGCTCAAAATGACAATTACATTTTTTCTGTTCCACTCCATCTTACGTCAAGAAAATATGGCTTAACCTCCGTATCGAAGGAATTTACGCGTAGCATTAGCACAGAGGGTCACCAAACTTTCTTGCTGAATGCTTTTTATGGATTAGATAGACACATTCAAGTAATTTATATTTCTCTAGTCTATACTTATTTGTTTGTGCATAACGTGATCAAAGATAAAAGACTGACAAAAGTGAAATCGTTTGCCAGTGGCATCATTTTAAATAAGATTAAGTGTGTTTGCTTGGCAAAGAACGTAATATGTGTCCGCCGAATTGAAGAGGCCAGATTCAAGAAGATATCGAACACAGTTATGTAGAAGAAGAAAATGAGAAACGTGCATCAGAATTACGACAGCATATTGGAATAGCGAATATGCCTTTCAGAAAATACACAGAAATTTAAGAGGCAGGAAAATGTCGCTTGAAGCAAACGAAAGATGTCTAAACTGACATGTGATATGTATTATCGTATACGACAAGGAATTCTTCAGCAGTTGAAGGAAAAACTACTTTAAAAAACTTAACGTGTTTCTGCTTGTAGGTAACAGCATGGACAAGGAGGGACGGTAATGTATAAAAAAATGTCTGGAGTAAACTTACAGGAAGAAGTGGAAAGCCATTATTTACCATAATTCTGAAAGGACAAGGCAGATAAAAATTTAGACGGATGGCTAAATAAATGAATGTAAATATCATTTTTAAAGAATTCTTTGAAATGTCTTCTTTTGATCTCCTCGAATATTTTATTTGTATTAATTTCTTTTTATAGCTTATCAACACTTTCTTTGTTATTTAAATCTGAAACCTATGTAGGATTGCAAGAATAATTATTTTCTTTGCTAGGGAATATTGCATAAATAATGTTTTTAGAATAACAAAAAAAATTTATATACAAGTTCGACTATTTAAGCCATAGCCGAGGAACCAATTTGATTTCATACATATTCAAGAGAAATTTGATTCTAATTTTAGCGGAAAAGGGAATGTAAACAATATTCGAACTCAGATCTATAATTTGTCATTTGGAGTCGCTATCGATACCACCATCAGCACATCACTCTTCGCATTTCATTTTATTCGAATAAACTGATATTTACAACAAAACGAGGCTTACAGTTGTTTTGACGGCAAAACGGGAGAAAATTGCGTAAATCCTCTCAGTACTTCCAGTTTTGGGGACGCCTCAGGCGCGTCACGCAGTAAACTCAGCCCCCTCCCGAAGGAAACGTATTGTCTGGTGGATTTACACAATATCAAACAATATAGACGATTAAAAAAGCAACTAGTATATAAGCAACTGTATTTAAATTTGGCTGAATCTGAAAGAACAACTGTGACTGTGTCTTAAACAACTAAACAGAATCAAATAAAAGAATTACAAGAAGAAAAAAAAACGAATGGTCCTAAAACATTCTAATGTCGTTTTGTCCTCTCTAGATGACAAAAACATAAATATTAAAGCAAATTGAATATTAATTCTTAGTGAATTTTATCCAATTCGAACAGCACAATCGTTGTTATTTTATGTGGTACTGCATTGAAATTCAAACCTTTTTGCTTTAAATGAATGGTGGTTTTATAATCAGAATATTTCTCTGATCTTTTCGGATGAATTTCAGAAAATTTAATTACAATTTATATTATTGTTGTAGAGTAGTTTCACACTGGAGGCTTGTATTTCACTAAGTCGGTCCTAAAAAGGTTCGACGTACAAAACGTTAGGAACTTGCAATAATAGTTAATGAGGCAGCAATCTAGTTGTGGTGGCTGATACTTTAATATCCGACTCACGGTCGTCCGACATCGACTGACTCACCAACTCCCTGAGCCACTCGCGACTGCTACTACTTCTACTTATTATAGGTGGGAGAGTCTATAGAATAGGTGTGTTCCAGTATAACAATTATGTAACCAAGTGAATTCATACAAAACATTTGTATCAGTTTCAGAATCAGAATAAATTAAAAAATAAATTAAAAAGCTTTATTAAAAGTCTCCAGAAACTATATAGATAACAATATATCTAATAGTTAAAAGATGATAGCGCCTTTCCGCTGTTTTTCTTACTATAAACCCCCATTTATATGAAGCAAAAAGGTCTTTATTTAAATGCAGTGCCTCCTAAAATAACAAAGATTTTTCAGTGTTGATTGCAAAATGACACTTACCTTCGATGATCCCCACAGAATTTATATTTTTCTAATCGTTAGTTTAATCAAAACACAATACTAGCAAAGTAAATAAAAGATTGATTCAACTTATTTATAGGCAAATTTGAGCAGTCCATAGTGTTTGCCTTTAGTTCAAATTTGTCAAACTGTTCATCTGCATAAAACACCTTATTATATTTCCTTATTTACATTGAACTGTTTCTTGTTTGCTTCAAATTCAAATGCTGAAAGACATAAAAGACTAAGTATTTATTTATTTCCAGGTAACTATTGAAGTTTTTCACCGACAAACTGAAGCACACCATTTTGTCTGCACTTGTTCCAAACTTGTCCATGAAGAGACAGAAACCTTGGTTGTTACGAGGTCTAGATTTTAATTAGACAGCGTGTAGATTCGTGATTGGTTCATCCGGCGGCATGAACACATCTGAGATCCGATTCAGATTGCGAAAGATAGCACACCTCCAGCGGCAGTTGCATATCTGTCATATTTCATGCCTCAGGAATGAATACACTAGTCAATTCCCACCCGATAAATAATGGTATAAGCTAAATTTTCTACATCGTAGTTCATAGTTTAAGTAATATATCTTTTTTTTTTCGATTGTATATTCTCCGGGAAGATGAATCTTCGTCTAATATATCATGGTAAGATGATTCTGTCAAATATATCAAGGAGCTGCTCCAAAGATGTATATGATGGATATGAAAAATACTGATTAACTTAACCTCATGACGATATCCAAGATCCCCAAGAATAGATTGGAAAATCATAAGTCCAAAAGTGAATCGAGCAAGAGTGACACTCATTCAAAGAACAAAGAAAATGATTACTCAAAATCGATCACTAGTAAATGATCTGTCCTAATGCTATTGTGGAAATCATAAGAATATAGATTGTTTAAATACTCTCATTTTATACTTTAGATATGAACGTGAATGAAAAAAGTAAATATATCTATATTGCAACGTATATCACCTGAAGAAGGTTGGAGTATACAAAACCGAAACGTCGGGAATATGGCAATGAATATGAGGAAAACTGTCCGAACGATGTAAATAGTGTAAAGGAAAAAAAAACATGTATTGCGCAATCTCTCTCTATCAAGTAATATTAATCATCGTTTAAATAATGATTGGTCTGCTATGTCATTCATTCGCACAAATATATAGATTTGATTAAATCAACCAGGGAGTTCTAAATGTTGAATGTTCTTTAACCTAATCAGGCGACATAGAACTGTTAACTCTCTCTTTATGATTTTTAAGTATGTGTCATTTAGTTTTCAATTTTTTTCAAAATTCGTTTTATCCATAGTATTCTCAATCCCCGTTTAAAGAAAAAAAAATCTTTCTCTTTGAATCTATTCACCATCTCTAAGCAAATTGTTTCTAATCTCAGACACTCCGAATAGTTATCCAACTGAAATATTCTCACGAATATATATATATATATATATATATATATATATATATATATATATATATATATGTGTGTGTGCGTGCGTGTGTGTGTGTGTGTGTGTGTGTGTGTGTGTGTAAAAAAGACCAGAAACTGCCCGATGATGCATTTCAGAACATTACTGACGACGCCCTCTAGCGCTAAAGAGCGTATATTCAAAGCACACACACACGCATATATATATATATATATATATATATATATATATATATATATATATATATATATATATAAATAAATAAAGCATGGGATATGTAAAGAAAACAATGCAAAACAAAAGGAATTTGAAGCAGAAACAATAGAAAAGATCTAAAAGGAATTAATTATTTAAAGAAGAGTGCATATTAGTATGTAAAATAATACAATGATAACTAATTCCAGCATGTATGATATCGTATCAAACAAATATCTTTTAGATTTGCTCATAAGTAAGAATTACTATGGAATGCAGTCTCTGTCTATATTTCTGAGATGAGGTATTACGTACACTATTTACATTATACAGACTATTGTCATCTTTGTCGCCATATTTATTACAACGTTTCGGCCGTTGTACGCTCCGGACTTCTTCAGCTGGTTGGAACGTCGAACTGAACCCTTTATTACGCTCACTGATGTAGACTGTTCTAGTTCCACGTGGCATGTTTAATGTCAGTTATCTGTTATTTCCTGTTAATTCCCCTCTCCAAGTTCACCACTGCCTTAACCGGGTATTGAAATCACACACTTTTGGGTCCTGTAACTGGATCTAACCAATGCGGATTTCGTGGACTTACCA
The DNA here is from genome assembly GCA_903632075.3 of Acanthosepion pharaonis. Lineage (NCBI taxonomy): Eukaryota > Metazoa > Mollusca > Cephalopoda > Sepiida > Sepiidae > Acanthosepion > Acanthosepion pharaonis. The sequence continues at coordinate 1,445,158 of CAHIKZ030003325.1, read as the reverse complement.
AATTACAAATTTTTCACTTGAAATATTTGAACTTTAAGTTGCGACTTGCACGTTCCAATATTATATAACCTTTAATAAATAACACATTCTAAAAAAGAAAAAAGAAAACATCTTTCGGTCTGCAACAAATTTATTACAGCCTGAGGATGACAACATTGAGGTTTTTGAAAGTACTAGCTGCTCTAAAAATATACCAGATCCATTCCATTTGACAACAATTTTATACATAAGGATCGCATCATTCAGTGGACTGTTAGTAGTTTAATGCTTATATTAAGTCTGTTAGCGAAGAGAATTCGCCATTAATTGCATTAATATTTCTAATTTATTCATGCATGATTATATCTTTATAATATATATATATATATATATATATATATATATATATATATATATATATATATATATATATATAGAGAGAGAGAGAGAGAGAGAGAGAGAGAGACGGGTGTAAAAATACGTTTACAAATTTGAGAGTCGGGTTCCTTACACCAAAAAAGAAGGACAAATATCCAAATAAACAAATATCCTCGAATCCTTCGTTTTAAGTTTTAATTTTAAAATTTACGGGAGACTCTCTTAAATGTACAATCCAAGATACAATCCAAAAAGTACTGCGATTAAGCATTTTATTAGATTGTTTTTGTGTTCGAACAAGTGTTCCCTTTTTCAGAGTGTTTACAAAATTTTCAAATGTTCTGTAATTCCGAACGCTTTCGTCTGTACTTTTAGCTATTTTCTAGGATGATTTTATTTTTACATTCTAAGTGGATGCCTGGCTTCTGTGCGTGTATCTAGATATTATGCCTATATCTCTGAGATGAGGTATTATGTTTATTTACATTATTCATCTTCATTGAAATATTCACAACGCTTCGGCCGTTCTAAGCCCCGACCTTCTTCAGGGGATTGCAATTTCCAACTGAATCCTTTATTTCGTCCACTAGGAAAAATCTGTTCTAGTTCCGCGTGTCATACCTCTTCCAGATGTCTCAGTTCTATTCCCTTTAACTCAACTCTTCAAATATTGGTTTACCACTGCTGTACTGAACTCAGAACATCTGGGTCTATTTACTTGATCTAATCAACGCCTTTATCCACTGGGCCATGTGTCCTTGAGGACATCTGTGCATTAAATTTAAGGACTTATAAACCTGATGTCTCAACAAACAGATTCTTTTTACCAGTGCTCCTACTACCATTTTCCTGTTATTAATGCATTTTTCACCAGAGCTTGTATTGTAATTTTTTGCTGTTGTTCATTGTTTTTCTCTAGCACTCTCTTTTACTCCTTCCCATCCATATTGTATTAATTTCTATGCTTGGCAGGTTCAGGAGATTTTTGTGGCCTAACATATGTGTTGATTCCTTAAGTATTCATATTTTAAGTGATGTTCTCCGTCTATTATTTCACCCCCGTCTCACAGAGGGGCGGTGATCTCCCTTTTCCCTCTATATTTGATCAGCTACGCTTGATTTTTCTATTTCCTCTCGTGTTACTGCTTTACGAAGTTCTTGCAATATACCTTAAGGCAACCTATTTCTTCTTTATATTTTTTGCCACAGCTGCACTGGATTGAGTATACGCGGTCCTTATTCATGTTTTCCTCTATGGTGGTTTTTTTTTTTTTGGAAGAGGTGTCTACAAAGTGTTGAACCACCTTTGAAGATCGTCCTGAAAATTATATGGACCACAGACTTTTTGTATTTTCTCCGATAATCCCTTCGCATAGGATAGACAGACTGAAGTTGTTTTCTCAGTTTTGTTATCCTCTTGTACCCTTCTATCCCAGTTTGTCAGAGCTGCGATCATGTACCCAGATTAGTTGTTACGTTGTAAGGTGCTGCTTATACTTATCATTTTTTGTTCATATACCTCTGGATGGCGACATGAATTTGATCGATGTTGTAAGCAGCGGACGACCCCTTTCTATACACTGTATGGGTGGTGGCAGTTGAAGAAGAGGTATTGCCCGGTGAATGTAGGCTTGCTGTAAACGGATGTCTTGAACCCATGCTGTTTTCGAGATATTAGTACATACAGAAAGGCAAGATAGTTGATTTCTTCCTCTCTCCATTGTGTACTGTATCGATTGATTTTATTTAGTTCACATGTCCAGCAATAGCTGGACCTCTTCCTGGTGTGGCTATTGTATGGTGCCATCTAAGTGTCTCAGACATAGGGTAGGCTTTAGTGATATAGATGCTAATGCCATTTCCTCAAAGTATACCATTGCTGCTGATAATGGCCATCACAAGTGCTCAAAATATCAATATATGTTTGATCCTATTGCGAAGTGTGCTGTCTGCGTACAGAAAGTCAGCATCTTCAACATGTTATGTATTGGTATACTGATCCTCCATACTAGGTATGAGATCGGGGAACCTCGAGGTGGTGTAATGGTTAGCAAGCTTGTCTCGCTAGAACTATTACGACTGAGTAGTGAGTTCGATCCTCACTGGGTACCCCATACTTTCGGCCTTGTGCCACATCTGAGCTACGCTTGGAAAATCACTACTAGGTATGAGACCGAGGCCAGTTTGGCCTTGGCGACTGAGAGTGCCTCCTCCGAGAGAACCTTGGTGAACAAACACACAACGTCTGTATTATTGGGTCAATTATATCTAAAAAGAATCGATTCAGAGTGTGTAGTACGGAGCCTTGGCAATGAGGATAACAGTCTGAATAATGTTATAGTGATGTTTTATATTATGAACACAGCTAGCACATGTTAGCAATGTTCGTAGTTAATATTATTGAATGCTGGCTTCTATTTTTTTTATTAATGAGGCTTCCATTATTTTACACATGGATGAGGTTATTATGCTTGTATTTGATACTACTATGTTTCGGATCGAAACTGGCAAGTTAGCGTGCGTGTGATTAAATGTGTTCTGATGAAGCAGTGGTCGTATAGGTGCTACGTAAGTATTATGGATCGGAAAAAAAACAAAAAAAAGAACAATTCTAAGCTTGTCATCAGACGAACCGACAAAGCTAATATATATTTAATTTAGGATAAGGCTGATTACCATGAAAAAATAAAAAAAAATCCCCATCGATGACCGAAATAAATTCAACAAACTAAACAGAAACCCCACGGGCACACTTAAAAGATCCATCAACAAACTCATAACATCGAATAATACTGACGTCGGTTACTGAACCCCCCCGCAAAAAAAACAAAAAAAACATCGGAGACTACCAACCTGGATACTGCTATAGAAATATAAACATACATAAACTCGGATACCCGCTAAAACAATCGTAGGACTATCAAGGCAAATGCAAGGATTTTATTTTGTAAAAACACTTTCTTATGAATATTTATGAGTATTTCTAAACTCAATATTTAAAAAAAAAAAAACAGTAATGTTTTAGCTCTTGTTACAAAAAAAGATCCTTGATAAATTACTACGGAGGACAAAAGGCGTGGGCTGAGTTAAGTTTGTTTTTATTCATATTACCATTTACAGATATACTTTGAAAATTTTTACAGATACATATATATATATATATATATATATATATATATATATATATATATATATATATATAGTTTAAAGGAGTGACATATTTATGGGATAAAGTGCTCAATATCAGAGATAGAGCGTATGTAAATATAAAAGTTAACATTGAAGACAACACACAGCGGCAACAGAGTTATCATGCTAGACGCAATCTTCAAGCAGCCTGACGATTGCATCTAGCATGAAACGATTGCCTCTATCACTTTTGAGTTTTTACTTCAATGTTCACACACACACATATATATATATATATATATATATATATATATAGATAGATAGATAGATAGATAGATAGATAGATAGATAGATTTGTATGCATGTGTGTGCATCAGCGTACTGGAAAACATAGTGTACGATATTGATAAATCTGAGACAATCATTCTGTAGATTCGTGTCAGAACCTGTACTACTACATAGCATGTTAACGATTCGAAAAGACTGCAAACCCTTGAAGCTCACACGCTTCAAATGAAAAGGACACAGTTGAACATGATAGGATTATGCCACAGCTCCAGTATTTTGAATGTAGTTAATAACTAATTGATGCATTCATTGCAGTGAAATGCTTCACTTGCACGCAATCAAATTGAGCAGCTTCGTTGTATCGGAGAAATGTTAAAAGTTTAAATTTGCAGACAGCAAATGCACTAACACCTTTAAATTTCATTGAAACTCAGTATGGAATTTGAAACATTGATCTGAATATATGAGACCAAGTTAAAATGAATTTTTTTCGCTGAAACATATGACGAGAAGGATTCTAGGATTATTCTGATAGAGTTACAGACATTCCAATCATATTTCTTATATATATATATATATATATATATATATATATAAGTATGTGTGTGTGTTTGTGTGCGTGTGTAAGTGTTTGTTTTATTCGTCCTAAAATTTTATTACAATGATCTCCATAATAGATAAATTTCCCAAGCACCAGCCTGTCGATAAATCTAATATAAGCCTAACATCAGGTGAACAAATTATCTAAATGGATATTTTTAACTAAAAGTAAATAATAAGTGTTTCAATTCATATACATTTGAGTTGACAAATCAGGTAATATTACTCTTTTAGTAAAAATAATTATGTTGTGTTAACAGATTTGTCAACGTGGATGATTTCATCGACTTTGCTGATCAACATAAAAACATTTTCCAATAAATTGAAATTCAATTTGAAATACACCAATACATTTTGCTTATTGAAATAATAATAATAATAATATATTCACATTATTTGTATGTTTTTAAAAAAGAAACATCAAATATTTGTCTTAAATTTTTACATTGCATTATAAACATAAAACAGCTATTCATTCGGTTTAAAATGCAATGTAAAAATTGAAAACAAACGTTTGATGTTTCTTAACAGACACGCAAACACACACACACACACACACACACACACACACACACACATATATATATATATATATATATATATATATCCATTGATGCATGTTTCATTAAATAATATAAGTCTTGTCTATTTATTTTAAGTAAGTTCCTTTCATATTGTCTGATAAGCTTAATAACATTATCATTGAAAGACGAAAGGAAATCACCATATTGATATAAGTTTAAATCCAATCAAGCTTTCGGCTTACATAAGACATTATCAAAGATGACAATTACTTTTCAATATATCAACCAATATACGAACGAAACAATAATGATAATCTGTTTTTGTTGCAGGAAAAATTTCAAAGCAACGACTAACTCGTGTATACGAGACGCAGAATCGAAAATTGCGTCGCGGCTCGTGACGTCACACATGATCACGCGAGGGTGAAAACGAGAAGTATTAAGTATGGGAAGCCGTTGATATAAAACAATGTCTTCTGTTATCAATTATAGGCATATAATAATATATAATAATATATATATTATGAAATCGACAAAGTCCGACAATTATTTTAAGACATGTTTATGTTTATACATTCTTTTTTATAAATACAAATACTTAAATAAATACATTCTTTATAATAAACAGTATTTTAACCTTTACCGGCCTGAATGTAAAAATATATTTAAGTAAAAAAGAAATTCATGGAAAATTGTAGTTTAACAAAAGTAAAATCTATCTTTTTAACCGAAACTCTCTTCTGTGGCGAAATCGGTAAAAGCACGTCAGGTTACATGACGGTTCCGTATAGGATACAAGTTCGATTCCTGTCGGAGGACGCATATTTTCTATGACAATTTCTCGGACGTTCAGGCCGGTAAATATTGTTAATACTGTTTACTATAAACAGAGTATTTACTTAAATATTTGTATCAATAAAAAGAATGTCTTAATACACACACACATATATATATATATATATATATATATATATATATATATATATATATATATATATATATATATATATATATGTAATGGATGCCAGTTCGTTCTCGAATCTGGCTATCGCAAAAAATAGTATTGCAAAACTCAAATTTGACTTGCGATATCAAGCAACGGCAGTTAATTTGTTAATGTAGTGAAAAACATTCTACTAGCTAAATCCTACCTTGTATGCCTGAAAATATGTTTTTCACTAAAAAATAAGATAGTCAAGATGATTGCATGCCATTTTGCCGTAGGTGTTGTATCAGAGTGTTCCGTCACTTGTAGTGACGTAACATTATGGACCCATCATTTCTAGTAAGCACTTCGCTTCCGGCATTTTCATTTCTAAATACTTGTGTCCAACCAACCAAACAACAAACAAACCAATCAAGAAAATACACACACACACACACACACACACACACACACACACACACACATATATATATATATATATATATATATATAAATGCGACAAAAAAGATCACAGAGCAACATATAAGTATTCATCCACAATCGTATGTTTTTGTCATTTCTGTGCAATACAGATTTCTTTAAAATCAGGGAATTTAATAAATGCCATTTAATGTATATCTTTAATCAATTGAAGTGAGCGTTCCAGCCAGTCTACTGATGTGAACGAGTACATTAAATTTTCTTGCATTGCAATTTGCTGATGGATTTCAAAACAGATAAGGCAATAGAGGAATTTTTTTTTTACCAAGTCAGGATTACTTCCAATTTATATGGAACGTAGTATGCGTCTTCTATCCATGTCCACGTCATTTAAACCTGTGATGACTCTTAAAATAAAATATAATTAAGTCTGCGTATTTCTGATTGTTGTAGTTTTTTTCTGTTTTTTTGAAGTAACATGATTCTCTCCAGATCAATTTCAAATGCAAACATATAACTTTATCCTTCGCAAGTATTACACGTCTTTTTTTATTGTTCAGCGATTATTTTATAGCTTTAAATAAGTAAAAATATGTCAGGGTCATAGCACTTTAATTATCACATTACATTAATATATCCTGTCATCTATATCGCTATTTCCATGGCGAATGTTTCGATGAATTACTATTTATTTTCACCACATCTGTCTTTCGGGGATAAGACCTAACATGTGACGGGGGAACCATCCTCATTTCCTTCGTATTACCCAAGTAAGGACGATGTTCAATAATTGAGAAATATTATACTCAAAATCTGTTTTGTTGTAAAGTATTCCGACAGTATGATTTCCTGATCTCTATCATCGTAATCTCTTCATGTACAGGGTACAACGTTATCCTTTCACCCTAACCCCATAAACAGCGTGTCCTACCATCTCCTCGTATAGTCATAAAACAACCAAATTCAATAACATTCAACCATAAGTGTTTCCTTGAATTGATTGAACAGAAGTGAAATAAAAGTAAAATCAATTACCGTTTATAAACACGTTTCATGCAACTTTTGAAGACCGAATTTTGAAGCTAATTTTATGGTGGTCTTATCAGAGACGAGATATAAAATTAGCGTGTGTACCGCTGGGGAGGCACGGTGGAGTAATGGACAGCGGCATTGATTGAGGAATCGGAGAGTCGAGTTCGAATTCCATTCGAATCCATTTCATTCAATTACGAGCTAATACCCTTGTATTAAGTTATTAATCCTCTCCTTCTCTCCCAGCTAGAAGTAAATATTAGGACAGACCGGGTTCTACAGCCTTGGATGGCAAGTGGTCTACCACAGAATGAAAAGGGAAAAAATCTGCCTCGGTAGTCATGGATCTCGCATGGCACATAACTGACTGTTGGCCGGGGCTCCGCCATTGACGAAACTATATATCCATTTAATATAGTCAAAATATATAGCTGCATTTAAAATAAATACGATTTTGATAAAACTGATGTTTCACTTAACTCTATCTAATAATAATGATGTATGTAATATTAATATATTAGCATCGTACTATAAAATATAAAACATAGCGAATATGCATTTTTTCCATTGTTTACGTTTATAAACTGTTTGGCTGTTTTTCGTTCGATTGTTTATGGCTATACGCGTTTACGCAATGAGTATAGCGTTACTAAAGATATTTCATCATTCTCTTTTACTTTTTTAACTTATTTAACTATAAGATGTGATAAAAGATAGAGGTCGCGAGGTCTCGTGTTACACGAGTATATACGGTACATTTCAGATATTTGTTTTCATTTTTATTCATTTCAATCCAAGCAAGCTGATAATGTCAGTAGAACGCACGAGTTTACATGGAATGAAAAAGAATGAAATGATTTTAGTGAGGAGAAGTGAGGGAAAGGACAATATTCAGTCGAACGGAAGGTGGTGATTCACATTGCACTTAAATCTTTGAAGATTGTAATTTGTACGGACTCAAGAAATCGGAAACGTGTTACATAGGCGATAAGTTCTAGTACAGAAACTATTAGAATGAAAGATACGTTTGCATCTAAAAAAGTTCAACAGTGATCTAGTTGCCAGTCTTGTAACTTGCTTAACTACATGCACTCGAGGCACTAAAAAAGAAAAAAAAAACTCATTTGAACAGTTGCCTGAAAATATTTGTAGAAAAGTCAGAGGAAATCACCTCAGGTCAGTAAGAAAGTGACTGTTGTTGAGATTCCAGGTGAGGATCGATTACATTACAGACATTTCTTTGAATATTGTCACAAGTTTCGACATATAACGCAAACGCACTAGACCACATATGGCGGCAGTATTTAATTTACGAACGAATGATAGAATAAAAAAAAAAATGTCCGAGGTTGATTATGATGAGAAATTATTTCCGCCACAACAGAATGAACCAACTTTCCTAGCAGTAGATATATCAATTTATAATTGACAGTGGAAATTGCCCAATAAATCTCAATTTGTTGTTCTCCTTGAGTTAACATGGGCCATCTTGATGGCAATTAGAAAATGTGATGATTAAATTAAAACAATTTTGTTTTGGATGCGTTAATATTTACAAGCCACTTCGTACCCCAGTTAAACGTCGTCTTTGAGATATCTAGAGTCACTGCGAAAGCTTCATCATTCTTATCTGAACTTGGTAGAGAAAATCAGTGATGGTCGTTAATACATTGAGAAAGACACGGAGAAATGGAAGCTCTTTTGCTTGTCCGAAATGTGATCACGGTGAAATAAGATGCTTAATCAATTCAACGTTGATTAGAGAATCGATTACTTTGTTGCGTGCGAAAGAGATTTGGTATAAAATTGTAAAGAAGGCTTTGGTGAAGGTTTTTTTTTTTTTGATTAGCACATCACATTTAAATTTCACAAGGAAATACAAATAAGGAATAACAAGAGATTATTCAGTAATCAACAATAACATGTATTGAAAAACAATCAAGTACAACAATTGTGTTTGGTGAAACAAAGTTAAGAAAGAGGAAGTCGTTCCCATTGTACTTATGTGAGATTGTAAATATGTGTTAAAAGAACTTGTTTAAAGTATTCAGAGATAGGCAATATATGATAACTGAATTTAAGTATGTGAAAGTTGTACAAAAGAATGTTAGAATTCTGAGTTGGTTACTTGACTTTTTAGGCAGACAGTTCACAGTGTAGTGCAATTGTAATTTTGTGTCTGTGTGTGTGAGTAGAAGAATGAGAATTCACGTACGTGGTTGAGCTCTGGAGATTTACTGTTCTACTACTGTTCTTTTCTTTGATTTTCGTGTTATTTATACTTTCTGAATAGGCTCCAGGAACGAGAGTGGGAAAAATATTGAATGGAGTGTTATATTATATTATTGGTCAAAAATCAACCAATCACTGATTTTTTTCTAAACCAGGTTTGGTAAAGTAAATATCAGATGTGGCTCATGCGACGCAATGCATAAATTGTCCTATGGAAAATAGTGCTTATTTTCTATCCAATGGCTATTGAGTATTTTGTGGGCGTGGTGTATGTAAACAGCCGCTACAACCTTACCAAAAAGAGGCAAGAGACTAATGGGGCGATAATTTGATGGGTCGGAGGATAAACCAGAGGTCTTAAAAACAAAAACTACAGACGATGATTAGTACCCAGAAGTTGAAAAAAAGCAGCAGCGAGATATTTCTTTATTTTCAAATGTTTATTTACGTATTTATCGGTATTCCAGAAGCCACATATCTTACGCTCTCTTTTGGAAATCTCGTGTTATCTGCAATTTTGTCCACGCAATCTGAAAAAGAAAATAATTTCTAATTAAATTAGGAAAAATAATTTATAAACATTAACTCTACTCTGGACAGCAGCAGATGAACTCCTCAAATTTTGTCGTATTTAAAAACGCACAAATCAAATATACAGACATTCCGTTCTAACCATTGTAAACAGGACCCCATACATATATAAAAAGCCTCATTACTGACAGTAGAAATTATGAGTTTAAGAAATTTGTATTTACACTATTTACATCATTCGGACTATTGCCCTTAACTTTATTGCCATATTCACATTTTGACCGTTGTACGCTTCAGTCTTCTTCGGGTGATATACTTTGGAATATGGCAATAAAGTTGAGGACAAGAGTCTGAATTTTGTAAGTAGTGTAAATACTTACAATTACAATCTCAGAAATACAGACAGATGTTAAATATTTTCTGCCTGATTTTCCGGAATAAGAGTTATCATTATTTAGACTATATATGAAATTTTGTTCTCATTCATGCTGTTGTTAATTACAACGTTTCATCTGCTGTGCATTCAGGGCTACATCAGATGTATGTTGATCTGGTTGACCTACAGGGAATTGACATATACATGCTATAGGCCGGAGAGCACAACGGCCGAAACATTGTGAGAACGACAATGAAGCTGGGGACAATAGTACGCTTTAAAATTGTGTAATGAATTAGGTAGTTTTTTACATTTCTTAATAAAAAAATACTTTTCCTTATAAATTTCCAAAAGTACAGAGTTATCAGTTAAATCAAGATATTTGCTATTCAATAATTATCACAAGCATCAATATAGAGCTTCGTGTCTTGGTGTTATATTCCAGTTATAGGAAGTAAATTTGGGAGAGCATTACTGCAATGTTGCATAGAAGCTGAAAAAAAGCTTTATTTTGTAGATTCTCTGGAACGTGTTCGCAATGTTGGTTACAAGCATCGTAGCAAATGCGTTGCTTTGTAACGATACATTTACAGGAAATTGATAATAAATTCTAGATAAAGAAAAATTGTTTCTTTGTTCAACGGCTTTAAATCTTTGTGGGTCATTTAATGCGGAAATTTAATTTCCTTGGCGGCACTAGACATTTCCTTTACAAAGTGCATTGCTTGTAATCTTCTATTCACAAATGTATTAGTGCAATTTTTCTTTCAAAAAAATGTATTATCAGTAAAAAAATTTTAACACACAAAATTGTATTGCTTGTAATATTTTCTTTTTTACCTTGCAAAAATGAATTTCTGTTAATATATTTTTTACAAAATATATTTCTGGTAATTTTGTACCATGAAAAGTATTACATTAACTATAAAAATGTACACTTTCATAGTTTTGGGGGTTAAAATTTGGCCCATAGTTGGGACACTAATAGATGCTATCACTTGAGAACGACGACAATTAAAAGCTGGATCCACGTTCCTCAAACCTCCCGATCATAATCCTTGCTGCTGGATGTAGTTTATCGTCATGACCAGGATTAATATAGAAAGTGTATACATCATCTAATTTATTGGTTCCCAGTTATAAATGCGAACATAAATTCTATACCTTCTATACATTTTGATAGGTGAGGAAAACGTATTCTAATATTATAATTGATCAATATTATTTTACAGCTACATCACTTCGCAAAATTATCATAACCTTGTCAAAAAACTGGGGATTAGTAGTCAGTTTTGGGTCAAGAAATAATTGCCTGCAACATTACGGTAAAGTTGTCACGATGTTACATAATAACAACCAAAATAGAACGTTTCAGCTAACTTGAAAGAAGCTTCTGTGTTACTTCGAAAGCCATGCTTATTTATCATTGCTGTATTATAAAAGACCATAACAATTTCGAGGAATAATTGATTTGTAATTTATTTATACGGAACTAAATTAAAGAAAATAAATGTTACTTCAAAGTTTACTGAAATTAAGTATGTAGAAAGCACATATACTTAGAGATTTCGCTGTATCCATCGAAGTGGACATGCAGTACCGTTTACAGATGGCCATAAAAGATTCTGTTTAATATATAATATATATGCTTATATTTCGTACACTGTTCTTAAACTACAATTTTTATAACAGTTTTTACATAGGAATTAATACAATACACGAGTCGGTTTTGAATAAATTTTGATACGAATGTGCTTTTTTTTAATTTTATTCAATAGTGTATTTTTGAGAATTAACAGGATTATACGTGTTGCAAAAAGAATATTGGAAAGGAAATTTAACCATGTTATACTAGGCGATCAATATCAATTAGGTGCGAAAATATTATTAGAATAATTATGAACAAAATCATGAAAAACTGCGCTCCAATACAAAATTATCAGAAACATTTATTTAAAATCTGTAGAAATAATTTTAATAAAATTTACAATATATATTCGTTCGTTAAACATAATTTTAATTGACCTTGGCTGAATAGATTCTGGATCGAATATGAGCTTCCAAATTGCGCTAGAAAACGCTGATGCTATCATTTTGCCTATTATTTTGCGAAAAAAATGTTCTTGAAGTCATAATCTCGACAATATGTATGAAGTTTGCTCGAAATTATTTTTTTCGGCTTGCTATCCTTATAATAGTGAGTTAAAGTGTTACTTACTTTTGTGCGAGTGAGGTTAATTGTAACATGATTTCGTTGCCCTTGGCTTCTAAGTAGGAGACCAATATTTGCTGTTGGAATTTCGATTGACGTTGATTTCTGTGCCAAACGTGAGAAATGTTGAAACTCCTGCTGGTAATTGTGTGATGTACGGATTCATTTACACTCAGAAGGTGGATCATTGAAGTTTTCGTTTGATATACACATGAAGGCTTCTGATTGGTTAGAAAAGGTTCTTCTTAATTTGATAAATTTTTTTCATGTCTAAGAAATGCAAGGATCCATCGAGCTTATGCGGAGAAGACGAGTTTTTATGAATTTGTTTTTTTTTGTAGTTGCGCACGTTCGATGTCGCTAAAATATATTATAAAGGAAGAGTTTAAAATATAGTGAAAAATCTGTAAGGTTGATAATTTTGTACTGATTCTATATTCTACATAGGTTTCTTGAAGGTTACAAATATAAATGCATATATGGAAACACAACACACACACACACACACACACACACACACACACATATATATATATATATATATATATATATATATATATATATATATATATATATATTATTTTTATGTTTATCCATTCCTCTTATAGATAAAATATTTAAGTGAATGTTCTTTTTATAATAAACAGTATTAAACAACATTTACCTGCCTGAATGTCCGAGAAATTTTCACAGAAAATATTCGTCCTCCGACTTTTTGTGAAAATTTCTCGGACATTGAGGCCGATAAATGTTGTTTAATACTGTTTATTATAAAAAGAACATTTACTTAAATATTTGTATCTATAAAAAGAATTGTAATTGACAAGTTGAATTTCTGCGGGAGAATTAAAACAGAGAATTTATACGCATAAGCACTCGTTTAAAATTCCAAAACTAAAATTGTAAGCAACCATTTCAAAGAAATTTGGGGAATGGAAGGAAAAGGCTTTAAACCCAAAGGTAGATGCGGTCTATGCGTATAGGAAAAGGTAGAATAATTAATGCAATGACCAATTCGAACTATGAAACCAAGGTATAGAACTAGTATCAAAATGTAGCCACAGAAGCAGGCTTGAACTTATATAAGAATACAGATCTTACAGACTCTCACTATCTACCAAAAATAACAACCCCTCAATATGTGTGTTTGTATATATATATATATATATATATATATATATATATATATATATATATATGCGCTTGCATGAGTGTGCGTGTATATGTGTGTGCACAATATATATTTATATATATATATGTGTGTGTGTGTGTGTGTGTTATATCACCCACCATCTTATACTATAATCCATTGTTGCATCCTAAATTTATTTACATACAACTAAAGGCCTGCGCTACAAAAATCCCCCAACTGTGGCCGATCTCCTGGACACAACCCAGACTCCATTTCTAAATTGAGGCGTCTCCTTAAAGGGCTCCATACAATTTCACCAACGCTATCTAAAGGAAATTCAAAAAACACCATTTTCAGACAGTCTTGAGCTGAGGATACCTAGCCACATAGCAATGCCAATTTGAAATAGACTGTAACCACATGAGGTGATTTTGGATTTTTTGCTGCATGATATATATATATATTTCTAATAAGAATATAATATTAGTAAAATAAATTTCTATACATCGACATTCACATTTATCGTTTACTTTCTATGTACACATGCTTTTTGTCTGCCTGCCAGTGTCGTCTGCCTTTTATTTCTCTGTATGCTTCTCCCTCCCTATCTCTCTCTATTTCTGAATCTCTCTCTCTCTCTCTCTCTCTATATATATATATATATATATATATATATATATATATATATATATGCATGCAGAATTGTTTACGTCACGATTTCAGGATTTCGAGAATGATATATCACTGCTGTGTAATTACAAATTCAGAAAATATACCTGCTTGAATATATTAAAAGGATGTGCCTGGGGTGTTTCACTAACCTAAGTGGTATTTTTTCACACTCGAATGCGCCAAACGTTTGTCTCTCATATACATTCATAGTAAAGTGCATGACTTAAACGGAAAACATTGAAGACAATCTTCGATTATTCAGTAAGATAGAGAAGAATGTAGTATGAACAAATAACGCTTGAGATTCCGGAACAACGCCGGCCACTCGTTATATATCTGTATGGTTAAATAAATTGCAAAGTGATCTGTTGTTCGGAAGTCGGAAGCTTGGTCGAAGTTGTATGACGTGTTTACTTGATATTTTCTTTGCTTAGCTAGTAGGTCACAACAATATCTTCCGGATGAAAATACCAAAGGTAACCATACAATATGGCTGAAATTGAATAGGTCAATGAAACATGGTTCACGACCAGATCACTTTTAAACACTGGTTCTCGTTCGGTTACCAAAGTTAATAAATGACCAGTTTGAAGTGTGACCGCTTTAGAATACCAGGTGCTATAATTCTGGATATGCATTTGATGTAATAGATAAAGGCTCATAATGTGAAATCAGAGAGCTGATTTCGAATTTCCATTCGGGCTTGTTATATCCATTGACGCGCAAATACTCTTGGAAAATGCATTCCTCCTCTCCCGCTTTTGTTTAAATAGTAGGACTTGAATCTGAAAATAATTATTATCTCTAAAACTTAGTTAATACAATATTCACCCGCAAAAATGAATTATTCTTACAATCTAAAGATATATTTCGGGTTTAACTTACCTACAAACGGTTGATAAGCCGTAAAAAACAAACGAAACAACAGTGAAAGAGTATTTGCATTAGAATAGTTATATGGTTGCAAATAAAAATCTCACAATTTGTATCAGAATATATCAAAACGAATTTTAAATCTAAAAAATATATTCTGTCAATGTCCAAATCACCGAGTCGACAACCTTCTGCTATTTAACAAGCAGGAATTATTTCTAAGGACGGTAAGTGCGACACTGAGATCCATAGACGTGTTAGAATGGCCGAGGGCGCATTCTAAAGGTTCGGCAGAATATTGCGAGACAAGATCGTGTCTTTGGTAAAAAAAAAAAGAAAAGAAAAGAATACTGAGCTGTTACATGACATCTGTCATTCTTTATGGCAGCAAATGTTGGACAATTTCCTCAAAGATGAAAACGGAAATGTGGTTCTACAGGTGGATGCTAAGGATATCATGGACCGTGAGTGTGAACAGTGATGAGGTCTTAGAGAAGATGCAAACAAGGAGGAGGCTTACACTTAACATCAGGAAAAAAGCAGCAGTGTTTCTGGAACACATTATGAGGAAAGAGGTCCCGGAGAATTTGATATTCACGGGTCGAATAGATGGAAAGAGAAACAAGAGAAAACAACGCGTGACAAATCTAGCGGGCTTAAGCAAGTGGGCGACAGAACATGGTATGGGAGAGGAAGCATAGGGAATGAACTTGTTGTTAGCTGCAACGGATAGATGAGGTGGAGAGTCATGTTTGCCTACGTCCTGAAATGAAATGCCGCATAAAAAGAAAGAAAAAAATAATAAAAATGAGGCTCCTTGAAGTGAATAATTTTAGCAACATCTCGTTTTCGTGGCAAACGCGTTCCTCGAAAGTGCGTCTCTCATAGTGATTAAGAAATTATATCCGGGCAAGGAAAGGTCAGGTATATAAGGGGATTGCAGTCGAATTTGCCTTGAAACATGCTGGCTATCGTTGTCCTTAATATATCGAATATTGTCCATTCACGGTCGCAGCTCAGTGATTCTTGCCCCGGGAGCGACAAGGTGTATTTACCAAACTACCGGTGTAATCGTAGTGTGGGCAGGAAGCAGCTACCAGTAAATAACGCCCAGGCTGTGCCATCAGACTCCGAGAATCACGTTGCATAGTTGTATAGGGGAATACGTCTGAGAATTCTGCATCGGGCCTTTGCACGTGCACGATCTTCCGTGTTTTGCTTGTTACACAGGCAACTCTTCTCGACTCCAATCACAATAGATTCAAACCATGCACTAGTGAAACAGTAGAAGAGCTGCGAAACGACAGGTGTGAATAGATGGCGTGTGGGGGTGCGCTAACGGTGAAGTTAGATATCCGACTGACTGCTTTGAGTTCTCCGGTGTCAATCAGTTTCAACCATCTGCTTTAGGTGGTCACTATGGACTAACGATGGCCGTTCCGCTCGTGGTGGGTCTTTGATGCTGATGTCACTCTCGCGAAGTTTTGGGCTGTTTATTCGAACAAGAGATAAGATGACTTGAATCAACTGCTTTCATTCCAGATTTGAATTCGCACAGCAGAATGATCCCAATGAGGCCCGTGTATAGGTTCAATTTAGAAAGCATATCAAATGGACAAGATAAAGGGAATATTTGGAGTAAATGCGGGCACAAATATCTCTGTTGTACTCACGCAGCACAAAGTTTTAGAACATTTAAGGAAAAAGCCAATCAAATTGCTTTTAAAATCGGCAAACTTTACTTCCAACCAAATGTTTTGAAGTATATGATAGAAAAGTATGGAATAATCTAAATGTATATATTAACCGTTTCTTGGGAATGTTTTAATGATCTATTTCTAATATATATACATGCACCCTTGTGCAAATTAATTGAAACAAAAAGAATAATTCATTCCTTGCAGAGTGACCACAGATTCTCTATTGGACTTAAGTCAGGAGAATTTCCGGTTCAGCCTAATACTTTGATTTGTTCCCTGGTAGGTCTTTCAACTGAGTCCCTACTGCGTTAGAAATTTACTTGCATTTCCTTGGAGTAACGTTTATCGCAGACAATGGTCATAGGACAAGTAATCGATAGTAGGGACAATAGTGTCTGGGCGTGATAAAAAACTGATGCAATCACGGATGATGCAATATTTTTGAAGGCCATATAAAATTCATCAAAGAACCTTAAAATACATTCATATTAGTGCACACCGTTGCAAATGACCTAATCGGAGGAAAAAATAGAAATCGATTGTTGTTACAATGCGTCGAAAATTTACCGTATGGTGAAAGAAAGGAAACTAAAGCTGTTGTGTCAATTTGAACAAGGGTGTATATATAAACATGAATCGACCGGCAAAACTAAAGAATGAAATACGTTCAAATCAGATTCAATGTTTCATAAATATATACACTTAAAATTTGATTGCAATTGATGGAATTTTTTCAGAAGAAGAAAATAGAAATTATCGGAGGAATATTTCCAAAATGCGTTAGCAGTTATAAAGAGGTGTTTAGAAATATTCTGTAAGGGGAAAGAATATGCCGGAAGCCATCGCATGCAATAAAATATTACAATGTGTGTGCGTGGGGGGTTGTTTATGCATGCACAAAAGAAATTTATGAATATTGAGATATTACTGCTTATATCTGAAACAATAATTTGAAATGACAAGACTGAAAGCTTCATTTTCAGTGCATTCTGTTATATCTGGAAATTCATCAAAGATAGAATGAGGGGATTTATTAACAGAAAACTATTTTGTGACATCCCTCTACAGCCTTCGCTCTCTCCTCGCTGCTTCGTTCGGGTGTCACCGCTCCAAACGTGACGTCCGCCTGTCTGCGTCAGTCGTGTTGTCCCGTCCTGTGACGATCAACTGGCTTGGTATTGGTCGCGGCACCCAAATGTGACGTTCTAACCTTTTGGTGATTCGGATGGGAATCTGGTCAGATCCGATATCAGCCTCGTTTCCAACTCGCTTCCAACGTCTGGTTACCAAAGTAACTGCGTTGATCTCCAGTCCGCCTACCCACGTTGTGAATTGATCTTAAGCAGACGAAATCAATCAGTCGTTGGGGCCGTAATGCAAGTTGAGTTCAAATGAGGTATGGTATCACACAAATATGTATAAAATAAAATAAAATAATAACTCAAAAGTTCAAGGTATCAAAAAAAAAAAGGATAACAATACTTTATATCTTGTTGCTGGATATGTAGGACTGCGTCTATCTCCCGACCCGCTATATGGATTGTGACACGTTGTTTTTGTTAGGTGAGTTTTAACATCTTAAGTTGTCTGTTCTTTAAGAAATTGGTTCTTGGTGTGTCTTCAGGCGATAGTCGTAACACTTGTGTTGGTGGTATGAATCTAAGTCACACTTCAAAATAAATAGTTCTTAGTTTGAAGATGAGTTCGTAAGTTGCGCGAATCTTTCAAGACAGCTCTGCAAGGCCCGCTTCAACTGAGCACTGGAGACTGAATTCTGGAACACAGGAGACCGAACTGAACAGAACTGATTTTCGCTCGCTGCGACTTTGCTTATATGGACGCCGACGAATACCGGGGTGGGCTTTGTCGGGGTTTGAGGTTCCTTGATAATTCTAAATCCATATCCACTTCTTTTTTTTTCGGTCAGGAATTTTCCACTCCTTTCCATTTTTGGAAGTCTTCTCTTACTCCCACCTTCTCTTATTCTCATATGGATATCTCACCATACTTCGGAGGGGCGTCAACTGTTCTCCCCACTTCTTCGTAGCAACCTCTCATACCTATCCTCTAAATGGGCGGCGGCGGGCATCCCCCCTTGCGTCACGTGATCACCTCCGCCTGGCCCTCGTTGACATTCGGTCAATGTCGTCCAACCGGGTGGCTGTGATCCGGCTAGCTTTGTTTTAAGAAAAAAATATATCTTGCTCAAAAAGTAATATCTTTTTTCTTTTCTTTTTCTTTCTATTTCCTCTCCTTCTTTTCTTTTCTATTCTCTCTTCTTCTCTGGCCGCCAACAGAACAATGCGACCAGTGGCGTGATAACCTCAATTCTCATATGGACTTCGTCAGTCAGATTTTCGCCAATTATCAGAATGGGTGGTCGTCCAGCAAAACACAGCCAATTTCCGTCCCGAAAAAACAGTTTCATTGTCCTAGCCGTATTTGCATTCTTGGTGCAAATTTCTGAAAACATAGTTTTATTATCATAACCGAATTCTAACACCCATATATGTCTTGTCAAAACGGCAAAGACTTAACCCAGGGTTGGCTTCGTGTGCGGTTAACAGATGACCTATTAAATCCTTTCCCGACAATATTGTTTGCCTCCTCTGACACAGTTAATTTTTCTTATCTATCCAAAGCTCTGTATTCACCTGGCCCTTGTCAGGCAGTCCTACGACACTGGCCGTCAGAATTTTCACCATATTTTTCCATTATCAAAATAACATTGTCAAATGTCCAGGAGTTTAGCTAGCCGGTCTGGAATTTGTCAATTAGATTTTCGCTAACACTAAGTAGCTGTTATCTGTTCCCGATAATATAAGTCCTCCACCACGACACAGTCAATTTTTTATCTATTTACAATTTTCTGCAATGGCAATGAAACCTTTCACCATTTGTTACTATCAAAATAACATTGTCAATGTCCCGGTCGTGGGTGGTTTCCTTTATCATCTAAGCTTAAGTCTCGCCTCTCTTTTCCTTTCCTTCCTTTCTCTTTTTCCTTTCTTTTTTTTTCTTCCTTTTCTTTGCTTCCAAAATGGTATCACAATTTGTATACATAGAGCAATCCAAAGTAATGGCGAATATTAAAAGAAATACCACATTTAGCGTCATCATTGTCGGCGAACCAGTAGAGAAAGCGTCCAGCGTCAAATCCTTGCGAGAAAACATGCAAAACGATGACAACAGTAACGCAGAAATTACCACACACATCGCCACATCTACACCAGCCATGACCAAACAAGAAACGATATGGAAGAGCAACATCATCTTCCAGACTAAATTCAAGCTCTACAAATCCTTGATTGTAGCCATTTTTTTATACGGGAAGATACCTGGAGGCGCCTCGTTGAGACAGGAAAAAGTATCTAGGCTTTTAAAAACAAATATTTGAGAAAGATCATCGACGTCTCTTGGTGGTGAGTACAAATGCAATCATTATGTGCCGAGAAAGATCAAAATTTGCGTATCCCTTCGCCACCATAAATCGTTGGCAGATGGCAAAACAGCTTCTCCATGACCATCATGCAAAGCTGTGTTGAAGGCAGACGCAAGTGGCCACGACAATGCACGAGTTGCTTGGATAACATCAAAGAGTAGACTTATATGACAATGCCGGTACTCCAGAGAGCCACCGCTAAATGATCATCATGGAAGAGTTTGAAAATTTCTTCTTACCCACGACGGTTGAAGCAGATGATATTTCACAGTGAGAATGCACTGATGATAAAATAATGTGATCGAAATTTGAAGTTGAGAAACTTTTTTCATTATTCAATTTATACATTTTAGATCTGACCAAAAAAAACATAATTTCAAACACACACCCACACACGCACACACACGCGCACATACACACACACACACACACACACACACACACACACATATATATATATATATATATATATAGATAGATAGATAGATAGATAGATAGATAAAATTAAACATATATATATATATATTTTATGGATTCCTTTACACAATTATTTTTGGTTTGGTTTATTTTGTTTAACGGTAATATCTACCTCAAGAGGTTATTTAATGCCGACAACATTTTTAGGATACATTAATATGAATAGAATATGTATTCTTTAGTTTAGACTGGTTTGGTTTATTTTGTTTTACGGCATACCAACCACAATGTTTTACCCTATGCAGAGAAAAATTTTTATTGCTGGTAATATTTTGTTTTGACAAAAATCTGTTTCTGGTAATATATTTACTTCAAAATTGCATTGCTGGTAATAATTTTTTCAAAAAGTACTGCTGGTAATAGTTAACTCTTTGCCCACACCTGGGACTCCAGCAGGTGCTACCACACCGGGTCAGGGTGGACTTGGGAACACCAGCAATTAAGAGGTGTTTCTACGCTCTCCAAAATCTCCTGAGCAGTGGCTTTGCAGCTGAATGTAGTTTCACGTCTTACACAGGACGCGGATGTAGTTTAACGTCTTATCCAGGACGAACACAATTATGTACGGTTATACGTGTAAATGCCAGTATATAATGATTGTATGATAGGAAAAAGGGAGAAATGCCAGAATTTAGTTTAGCTTATACATTTGGAAAATATTTTATAATTAGAAAAATATGTCAGGGACTTAAATGCTTAAAATATTATGTGTTTTTTTAATCAGTAGACATTCGAGTGAATATCAAGTTGAATTAATAACGGTTATTCCTCGCAAAAAGTTTTCTTCATGAATTAAAATATTGCGAAAGTCGATACTCTATTTAAATCTTTAAACTTCCCAGGGTTGTAATTTCATGAATTGTGCTATCAATATTGGATTCTTAATGCATGTAACGAATGAATTGAAAACAATATATTATTTTATTCTATTTCACTTTCTCTCTCACTAGCTCTCTCTCTCCCTCTCTCTCTCTCTCTCTCTCTATATATATATATATATATATATATATATATATATATATATATATATTTATACGCACACGTACATAGAAGAAATGAGTAAGGAAGTCATGCCATAGAGCAAGAACTTAAAATAAAAAAGTAAAAATCGTATAAATTAGACGTGTTACAAAATTTAAAATATGTAGAGCTAGCTAAGCGAAAGAAAGAGATAATACCTATTAAGATACAAAGCGGATTATAATTATTGTAATGCGCTTAAGCGATCTATTCGATAATACCTCAACTTTTCACAATAGTTTCATTATCATAAAAGGAAGGATTTTTTTACAATGGAGCATAATTGAAAGTGCAATAGCGCGCACGGAAAAAGACTCACACACGCATGCGGACTACATATCTATATTGCATAATGTGATAATTAAAATGAATTGCTCTGCCTTTAAATAATTATTTCAAAAGGGTTTTCAAAAGATACGGGTGAGCCACAGAACAATATCTGGTTACATACATAAAATATTATAATATTCTGAATAAACTTGTAGATTGATCGAGACATATTCAGCAGCACATCTTGATATATATATATATATATATATATATATATATATATATAATATTTTCTGCTGGTTAAATCGGAGAAATTTTAATATATATATATATATATATATATATGAAAATTTCTCCGCTTTTAACCAGTAGAGAAGACAATATTTATGAATAACTTGTTCCAATAAGTTCATTTCTTATTTTGCATTGATAAAGTCCACATTGGACGAAACGCGTCAGCAATTACTAGTTTTCCTATTGTCAATTTTATTCATACATATATATATATATATATATATATATATATATATATATTATATTTATATATATATACACACGCACTATCATATATATATATATATATATATAAAAGAAATATGTTGTAGTGGTTCCAACGAGAGAAAAGTATGTATATTAAAAAGAAGAGGGGTGCCGCAAACGTTTTTGGTTGTAATGTGGATTTATTGAGAAAAAATATTATACTTTGTTTTTACATAATTTCACGACACGTGTTTCTGGTCTGGTCTCGCAACCGTCTTCAGGTGAAAGTGGAGATTTTTACATATTATTAAAAATAATTAATTTTTCTTCATGTTCAATGTGGAATATTCTCGATGTGAGACATTCTGTTTGATACACATATATAGAGAGAGAGTGTCACACACACACACGCACACACACACACACACACACATATATATATATATATATATATATATATATATAATTGGCTATCTCGTCGTCTTCCATGGTCCAACCAACCAGATATAATACACGCGCATATGATTTCACTACAATGACGATGACTTCTGCAGAACCAACTAAACTTCTCTCTAGACAAATCCGATAAAACAACTGGTGCACATATGATTTTAGAAACGTCGCCAAACCATTTTCGGCATTCCGCTCTTTACATAAGTATTTGCACATTGTGAATATATTGAACTCACTAGGAATTCAAGATCGCTTCTCCGAATACACTTTCCGAGACGCTATTCATTTGTCAACCCAACATACGTACAAGCACATTTCTCAGATCATAATTCAAATTGGATCCGATTAAATACACGCAGAAACCTCTTAAATTCCGTCCGCAACAAGCTTGTGGAAAATATGATCATAACAGCCTCATCCACTAGTAATAAAATTGGAAAAAGACAAAAATTCAACAATCAATAATATCAACTATCATGACGCCCACAAAGTTCTGACCGTATTTGAAAAAAAAAAAAAAAAATTTCCATCACTATAAAAACATGTATAAAAATCTTCATATACTATTAAAAATTTATAAAAAAAAGTTAATTACTAATAGAATAGTCGAAAACGCTCTAATATATATAACATTTGAACTGAGCATAAGTTATCCATTTCACATGCCATCGACAAGATACACTATACGCGCCATTTACTAAATTCATTTCGGCATCATTATATATCCACCGTTATAGTATGGAAATGATGTGTAAAATGTACAAATTAATAAAATATGCGTGTATATAATTGTATTCTGGGGATAAACGGTTATTGAATTTAATTCAACTTTATTTATTAATGACGGAAGTGATATCATCACGTACATATGACTGAATTACCAGGGCATATTCTCAATTAAATGCATACATAGTTGAACCAGAAAGCAGTGTACCGATGAAAAATGCACGTGTTTTAAACGACAGTTACTTTGTTTCCAGCAAAATCACCTTCTTTGACAATGTACGTAAGCCAACGAATCTTGATTAATCTCAGAGTTCGAACATTAGCCAGCAGAAAAGAGGGGTTATTCAAAGAAACGCCGTTATTAGAAGGTCAGAGAGGTCGTCAGTGAATTCCAGATAGAAAACAAGAACAAATTCGAAGCTTTGTGGAATAGCAGAAAGAATATAGAATCCATGAATATTAAATAAACGAAAACATTACAGAAGAAAAAAAAAAGATCAAGTTAAAAAAAAACAAAACAAACGGAAATAGTAAAAAAAAATGTTCCAAATGAGCAGAAGATTCCATAAATAATTGAATAATGCTTAGGCAAAAAACGCAAAGATAAAATTGAAAATACAAAATAAAACTAAATAAGTAATAAAAAAAAGCCATGATTGAAATAAGATAAACATGAGTAGACAAAGATATCAAAAAAGCAAACAGCTTAAAAATTGCTCAGTTCGCAATCCACACAGTGTTCAGTTTTAATTTATAAAAGGGTCAGTTGCCATCTATCAAATGTTAAGGATAACCAAATCCGAAAATGGAGTAGCGTTTCCATATTTGGACGTGAGCTTCTTAGTCTTTCTTTTCTCATAGCGTTCAAAAGAATTATTTTTCATAGGCGGGATGTGGCGAGGCTCTAACTCCTCTTTCGCTACTTCCATGGAAATATGTTCGTGGGAAATACACTCCATGGTTCCAGCAGGTGTAACCTTCACGGCTATGACCTGCCATGCGCCATACCTAGTAGAAAACCATCTACATTCGTTTCGTATTTCATTGGCGAGAAGTTCCCCAGCGAAGTCCTGCCCAGTGGTACAGCCTGCCATGGAGGTGTTTTACCGATCACTAAAATCTTAACAAAAATCTGTTCAAGTCTAGAGTCAACTGTTATCTTCCCCTCCTATCCATATAAACTAACCCTTAACGTAACCATCTGCCTCCAGTAGAGCACGGGCCTTGTACAGTGTGAAACTTAATTTAAAAAAAAAAACACTATGAATACGTTTATGCCAATGAAATGCCACAACCAAATGTTACGCCATCAAGTATAATGCTTACACTAAAAAATGTGCACACTTGTCCAAGCAACATTCGAATGTGTGATTGAGATGTAAATGAATAACCAGTCAACACCATGAATGATTACACTATATGTAGAGAAAAATAAATGATGATGAGTGGGGTCAAAAAGTGCAGTGCAACGCTCACCGGCAGGGCAGCTCTTTTTCTTCTTCGGTCGCCTCAAGGAAATGGATTGCGTGGCTCCCTTTCTCGGCCGTTACACTGGGCAGTTATGGACAGACAGCAACTCAGCCGCGCTTACTTCAACTTCCTCTTTATCTCTCTGTCGATCCGTACGTCCAAATCTAACACACGCAGTCCGCCGAATGAAACTTCTGTTTTTCGTGCTGCTGGCACATCCCTTTCCATGCTATTCCAAGACGGCCAAAATTTGCATGTGTGCAAATATCGTCTTGTCTTTGACGAAATTGGCGCGCTTAAATTCTGTCTTCAATAGCGGCCATATTTCTTTTTTGTCATCACTTTGCAGGCAAGACATATTGGCGCTCGTTTCGAATTCCGAGGGAAGTCATGTCTTTTGTTACATTATAAGTAGTAAGTACCTATAAACTCAACCGTCTACAAGAGACTGGAGAGGAGGTGAGAGCGAGACGACGCAAGCACGTCCGTCGTTTCAGTTAGTGGCAGTCACTACTAGATTAACCTGTGTGTATAGCTGTAATCGTGACCAAGGGTTTGAATGTACTGGTGTTGCTCAGAATGTTGATCATTCTATGTAACACGTTCTCTTCCAGAAACTGCAACTAAGATGTGCTCAGCATAGTTGCAACATAATTCACAGGTTGACTCTCTTAGTTTTGAACAGACTCAAATGTGCATGAGCGAGAGTCTGCAATAGGGATTGGCTAGCCGCCCTAGTAGACGTGTATCCTCGAATGAGAGTAGACAGCTCTCATATATATATATATATATATATATATATATATATATATATATATATATATAATCTCCCTCAGAGACCTGTTGTACAGAGCCTTTCTGCTCACCATCACACCAACGAGCTCAAAATAAGCCATCAAACAGCTTTCGAATAGAAAATCCCCTGACGAAAATGGAATTCCAGCTGAAATATACCAATGTGGCACCAATCTTTTGATACGCAAAATTTGTGAATTTTTCAACCTTGTGTGGGTAAAGGGAGAAGTGTCACAGCAATATAAGAATTCTTCAATTGTCGATTTGTATAAGCGTAAAAGAAACATGCGTGAATGTGACAACAATAGAGGAATATCACTTCTTTCGATTGCTGGCAAAATCCTTGCACGTATCATCTTGAATATGTTTAATGAATTTGAGTTGACATTAAAAGAGACGCCGTGCGTTTTTCAATCCAATAGAGGAACGTGGATATGAACTTTTGTCTCCGGCAGGCTCAGGAGAAGGGAATAGAACAAAGATTTGTTGTTTTTGTAGACTTCAAAGGTCTTTCGATACTCTATCTCGAACTGCTCTTTGGAAAGTTTTGTCAAATTTAGGTGTCCCAGAAAACATTATTATCTGCTTTCCTGAACGAATGAAAGCTTTTGTAAGGTCGAAAAGTGAGTAATCGGACGCCTTTTTCGGCTCCAACTGTACAAAATGAGATTTCGTTCTTTTTCCTCTTCCATTTTCACTCTTCTTTTCTGCTATGCTTCTAAAAGCATTCTCTGATTTAAGTAAATGAGTCAATGTTTATTTCACAACAAGTTGAGGTCTATAGAATTAGCAACGTTTTAAAGCCCAATCGAAAGTTGGTTTGTAGCTGGTACGCGAAGTCATGCAAATCATCCTTGATAAATTCTCTGAAACAGCGAAAGTATTTCGACACACTATCAATGTAAATAATACTGAGCTAAATACCAGCTGGTACCAGGCAATCCTTCTCTCAAAAATCCTTCCGTATTCATTGATGGAACGGCATTAAAAACTTTTGAGGAGTTCCCATATCTTCAGAGAAAACCAATCTAGAATGGTCAAAGCCAGTACAGCATTCGGTAAACTTAAACAAATTTTGTGGAACACCAAAGGCTTGTCTCTCAGAGTAAAGATCGGCATATACAGATCAATCGTTCTCTCAACTCTTCTCTGTGGTGCTGAAACTTTGACCCTGTTACGTAAGCACATGAATCAACTTAACGCCTTTCACATGCATTGACTTAGGATGTATTACTGAAGAAATTTAACAATATCACAAGCAATGAAACCATTCTAGAAAAGATATAATTTATGTGGGATGGTCATGTGAGAATGGATAAACATTGGATTCCAAAGAAGGGGCTGTATAGACAACAATCAAACACCCAGCGTTCAGTAGCACGTCCACTCTTACGCTACAAAGACAAACTGAAAGACAAATTGAAACGTCTCAACTTTGATCTAAAAACCTTGGAAGCCTAAGTATCAAAACGAATGGAGTGACATATCACATGTTTCATTAAGTTAAAGGGTTTTTAAGACAGTAGACTGAAGCAGCGCGATCAGATTCGCCAAGCTCTGAAGCAGAGACGCCATCAAAATCCTGCTTTAACAAATTTCATCTGTTTGTGTGGCTTGATCGCCCGCAGCAAATCGGGGCCAGTATTACACTTAAGAAAGTACAAATGATATATCTTTCCATTACAGTATTTTCTCCTCAATAGCCCTGCAAGCATGCATATGTATAAAACAAAAGGCACTATCCAATGCTTAACCTCATTTATCCTCACAATAAGTGAGTCCACCATGTATATATATATATATATATATATGGAGACAATTTAGCCATAAATTACTATATTCTGTATAGTAATTTATTTGTTAATAACAATTAAATTGTTTTTTTGAAATTTTCAATTTATATATAAAATTGTTGATAAAAAGTGTCTTATTAAATTAACTAAATACGTTTGAAATTTTATTATTAACTTGCTTCAATTCATTTGTTGACGGGTTAGCAGAACATTGCTCTTTTTGCATGCACCTTCATTTAAAATTCCTTTCCAGTGAATATATGCTTCACCACCTGTTGTTTGAAATGATGGCATACTTTGTGCATTCAAGAAACAAGGTTTTTTTTTAACGCTATCATAATGGACAATGCATACCGAATAGATGCGTTTAAGGCAATCATCCAGCTAATAAATAATTCCCTTGGATTATTTTTCTGAGAATATGTGAATATTCCACCTGGTATAGTTTACAACACGATGCCGAACGAAGGCACGCGATTCTTAAAGAACATATTTACGTTTTAGTGAGTATATAATTTTTTTTTCCTTTTCAGCATTTTGTCTGAGAAGAGTGATTGCTAATCTAATTTAAAATTACAATCACTGACACCTTTCTAGATAAAATTTTATTGAAAAAATTTCTGGAGACTAACAATATTTTCCACGGTAATTAGGCATATCCTTATTTCAAATTATTTACGTATTATTCACGCATTTGAAAGCGCTCTAATATTTCTCAGTAACAGTTTATCGGAATAAAGTCACAACGAATGTAGTAAAATAAGGAAGTAAAAATGATCATGGAACTTCAGCTGATAAAATCATGTCATGAATATTGCACCAAAACCAATTTAAGAGAAACATCTCAAAGTAGAATTACAGATGGCGCCAAAACGTTATTTCCATTTCTTCTGTAGTAAAACATGATTTGTTTATAATGAGACCTTCAGGATTATTTTTTTTATATCTTGATTGGTTCTTAAAAGAAATTTCTTAAGATAAAAGATAATACACCTTTCTGCACTAAATTATAATAAATTATGCCCCCCCCCACCTAAAACAAAATAAGAATATATACCTGTTGTATGTATGTATGTATGACTCTGTGCAAGTCTGGGACCAAAGTAAATTCTAATGAGAAGATGTTTTTCTAAAAATTTACTAAAATTGAAAAAATTATATATATATATATATATATATATATATATATATATATATATAGGGCAGTTGTTTAGGTAACAGTGTGTATTAAGGGTCTTTACCACATTTGCAAAAATTTGATGCAGATATGAGGTTACTTATATTTACACTTGGCTGCCAGGAATAATATCAATTTAGTGCGGAAATCGGCTTTATGGTTGGGTATGAAATCGAGTGCAAAGCCTAACCTGTCATAATTCCATAACGCAGTAATTTCTATGAAACCTTGGGAAACATCTTGGTGATTTTTTCTATTGCACATGTAGGGTTACTTTCATCTGTATTCGACGGCTGGGAATAATTTAAAGTTAGTGCGACAAGCGGGCTTCCTTGTCTGGCATGAAATAGGTTGCAATGATTATTCCCCCGTAAAACTACAACGTAGTGGTTTCAATGAAACTTTGGAAAAATTCATGGAAAACTTTCACATTTGTTTCATTCAAATGACATTTCCTACTGTCGTAATTTTTTCAGTGGGCCTTTGGATAAGGCTTTCAGGTTTTTCAACCTTTATTCTTTGGTATATATTTAACCTTATTTGTAACGTCTATTTCTTTTATTTTCACGTATATTTTATAAAGATCTTCCAGTTTAGCTTGCCTGTATTTATTTCTAATTTATCTGTTTAATTTTTTTTTTTTTTTTTTTTTTTTTTTTTTTTTTTTTTTTTTTTTTTTTTTTTTTTTTTTTTTTTTTTTTTTTTTTTTTTTTTTTTTTTTTTTTTTTTTTTTTTTTTTTTTTTTTTTTTTTTTTTTTTTTTTTTTTTTTTTTTTTTTTTTTTTTTTTTTTTTTTTTTTTTTTTTTTTTTTTTTTTTTTTTTTTTTTTTTTTTTTTTTTTTTTTTTTTTTTTTTTTTTTTTTTTTTTTTTTTTTTTTTTTTTTTTTTTTTTTTTTTTTTTTTTTTTTTTTTTTTTTTTTTTTTTTTTTTTTTTTTTTTTTTTTTTTTTTTTTTTTTTTTTTTTTTTTTTTTTTTTTTTTTTTTTTTTTTCTATAATCTCTACCGGACCATGACATTGGTGGCGTGTCTTTTTTTAACATATATAGAATTTCATGCGTCATCCATTCTTTTCCTTATTGACTACTTTCTAATATGGCATAATTGTTCGGTTGCAAAGTAATTTTAATGTATTTTTGCTTCTATTTCTTTATTACATTTTTCTCTAAATTGCGGAAATAAAACATGAAAATGATTTAAACTATTGAAATTTACTGGTTTTATTTTTATTTTAATTGTTTAAATATTAAATTGATATGGAGAGACGTGTAGTTATGCCATTATCTGTCTCACAATTACGAAATAGATACGAACAGATACTACATTGCCAAGCTCCTTTATAATAGCATTTAACATGTGAAAATCTACGCACAGTGAAAGCGATAACGTTTCTCTAAGTAAATGTTCTTAAATATTTCAGTTGTATTTTCATCTTCTTCCTATGTATTATTGCCTGTGTGAGATATACAAAAATTTATTTTTTTACACACACACACATATATATATATATATATATATATATATATATATATATATATATATATATATATATATATATATATATAAAAAAAAGAAAGAACTGTTAGATATATAATCCGGGGTTTTATTAATATTTTTATTTTTACAAAACAGTTTTCAGTGTAAATTTACAGAGCATAAATATCATAAATTAAATGATTTAAAATATGGTTTCTTTGCTCCACAGGAATTAGCATGTTTCAAAAATCTAAGCTAAAATCTTCAAATTTAATTATATAATTAAATTAAAAACCTTAGTTATATATATATATATATATATATATATATATATATATTCAAATTTATTTTCTGAAATCTGAAAATATATTTTTCGTGCAAATTAAAAGATTCCCTGAAAATATAGAAATGCCAGTATAAATAGTTTATGCCCTTTTCTATGTTAATTATACATTAAACATTCTTATTTCAGCCATAATATTAGGTTGGTGCAAAAATAATGTCGTTTTTTGACGTTCAACTTCAAAAGATCATAACTCATTTCATAATAAACTTTATTAATTGAAATAAGAACCATTAGAATCGACACATTTTTGCCAACGAGAAACAAGTTTATTTATCCCATTAGCATAGAAATCCGGAGTTCTGGAAGCGATGAAGTCATTGAAGGCCGATTCGGCATCATCTCGGCTTTTGAAGCATTTTTCGCGCAGGAAGTTGTCGAGATGCTTGAAAAAGTGATAATCGGTGGGCGAGAGGTCCGTTGAATATGGCGGATGAGGCAGAGTCTCGTAGCCCAATTCGTTCAGCTTCTGCAGGGTCAGTTGAGCAACATGCGGGCGAGCGTTGCCATGGAGGAGAATTGGTCCCTTCATATTGACCAATCTCGGGCACATACGTTGGAGCTTCTGGTGCATTTCGTCAATTTGTCGGCAGTACTTCTCCGCCGTAATCGTTTCGCCCGGATTCAAGAAGCTGTGATGGATGAGACCGGCCGCAGACCACCAAACAGTCACCATAACCGTTTTTTGGTGCAATTTTCGGCTTCGGGAATTGTTGTGGGGCTGTTCCGGCATCCAACCACTGTGCCGAACGTCGCCGGTTGTCGTAGAGGATCCACTTCTCATCACACGTCACAATCCACTCGAGAAACGGGTCGTTTTTGTTGCGCAGAAGGAGCGTAGAAGACACCTCAAAACGACGATTTTTTTGATTATCGTTCAATTCATGCGGCACCCATTTATCCAACTTCTTTGAATTCCCATTTGCTTTAAATGGCGAACGATTGTTGAGTGGTCGACCTCAAGTTCAACAGCAACTTCTCGTGTGGTTTTGTGAGGATCGGCTTCAATTAAGGCTTTCAAATGTTCGTTATCAACCGCAGTCGGCCGGCCGCGACCGTCTTCATCTTCGAGGCTCTCGTCACCATTGCGAAATTTCTTGAATCACCGTTGTGCCACACGTTCGTTAGTGGTTCCTGGGCCAAACGCATCATTGATATC
The DNA here is from genome assembly GCA_903632075.3 of Acanthosepion pharaonis. Lineage (NCBI taxonomy): Eukaryota > Metazoa > Mollusca > Cephalopoda > Sepiida > Sepiidae > Acanthosepion > Acanthosepion pharaonis. The sequence goes on along the minus strand of CAHIKZ030003325.1, from coordinate 1,413,057 downwards.
ACGAGCTGTCTCGGCAGCTTTTCGGCCTAGTTTGAACTGGAACAAGAAAATCGTGCGGATTTGAATTTTGTCCATGGTGTCGAAAAGCCTGCAAAAAAATGAATGAAGAGATTGAGAACGGTGACGAATAATACGATTCGATGGAGCGAAAAACGCGCTTCAAAATGATATATAACATGGCTATATATATATATATATCAATGAATTAATTCAGAAATCATATAAAAGTAACATATGTGAGAAAACGACATTATTTTTGCACCAACCAAATACGTCCATCTGTCGATCTCTCTAATAACTTTCAAATCCGTGTATATCGAAGCACGTTTAACGACAAATAATATATTAATATATTTAGAATAATAGATTCCCTTCCCAGTTTTTTTATCACAAATGTATCTTCCTAATAAAATTAAAATTAAACTAAATATAATATTTAAATTTTAGGTAGCTAAACATTTTTTAAATTTTATGTTCTTAATATATATTAAATTCTAAATTGGGCTCTTCGATGTGCTGTAATTTTCAACAGGTTTGTCTCGTTCAGTCTATTACTATTGATTGGCGAGTTCGGTCATCACTGGGATCACCAAAATTTTGGTTTTGTGCCATATATAATCTAAGCTTTGTAAATTTTCTAAATGATATTATAACTCAACATTCTGTATCGCTTTCATTTTTCTAAAAAAAAGTTTAATGTGTATGAGAATAAGAAACACATATTCAGATCAAAGTACAGCAAATACGATGCCAGTTATTACTGAGCTAAATTTTAACATTGTAATACAAGGTTTCTGTTACTAAGACCATGTTCTCCAACATTTCTAAGATTTCTGATTTGGGATGGACTTTGGAATTTGGGAAAAAAATACAATAAAATACTGGTCAGTTACTAAAAATTGAAGACTATTACTTTGAAGTCTCAATAATAATAATAATAATAATAATAATAATAATATGCCTCCTTATCGTTAAAGATATTCAAAAAAACTATCAAAATAGCAATTCCAGTTGTAGTTGGAGCCCTCGGACTGAATGGAAAATATTCCAATAGACAAAATGAAGAAATACCTGGTAGCCCAGACCTTAAAGAAATACAAAATATTGAACTCACAAATACAGCTCACAACTTACGAAGGGCTTCATCCATTATGTCGGATTTTTTTTTTCAAATCTGCCCAGTGGAAAAGGTCATGATAGTATCTACGATCCTATGTCTCTGGTCATCCACCAGAATCCATAATAAATAAAACAACAACAAAAACAGCAAAGACAATAATAATAATAATAATAATAATAATAATAATAATAATAATAATAATGTTACACTTGTCACGATAGTCATGTCTTCTGATTTTAAATGACTGGAGTTGGTGATATCTACATGTTTTAATCTCGGGCAAAGAAGTTGAGTTAAAGAAACATCCTATTCATTACTACAGATTTGCCTCTCTGTCGCATAGCGTTTGCCAGTTGAGCATACGCCCTAGGGGATAATGCAATGTGCATCCCTGTTCATGAGCAGAAGTATTGCGGGTCATAACTTTGATTGGTATTGAGGTGTTTAAGATGTAGGAAACCTTCTACTCGGTTTTTCGTTGAATGTTAAAATTTGGAGTGTCGGGATTCGATACATTAAAAAAAATATCGTTACAGTGTTGCTCGTAATTTGGCCGTCTACAATAATCATACGATTTTCCTTGAATGAAATTAAGTAGAAAAGATAACGTAGTTTCCACAAGCAAACATTAATAATACAAGAATACAAGCAGTTGATGATAGATTGGAAAGTAATGTATTTTTGTTCGGGTTAATAAAGTTCTGAAATAAAACATAAACTGTCTTTGTGTACGTATGTGAGAAACAATAAAATGTTGTGATATGATGGTTTCTATGAAAAAGTTAACATGAGTATGCGTGTTTCATAGTAAAAGCGGATACGAGAGATAGAATTTTTTTCTTACAGTTGGCGCGGTTGCCGTAGTCTGAAGTTTGCAAAACGCTATGGCATTTAGCATGAGGCCGTGAAGATCATAAGTGAGAGTTGTGTGGAGTTTGGTGGCAGCCCCGTGTATCCTGTTTGGGAACCGATTTCGTATGTTTTTATACACTTTTTCGTAACAAAATCGGCTCCAGAATTAAATTAGTTATTCCTAATTGGCCCTAAAAAGCACGTGGTATGTCTTCTACTACGTCCGTACGATATTTCTAAAAATAATGATGACTAATACAACAAACATTCTGATTTGTATTCTATGATTTTATTGGTTAGTTTTAAGATGTAAGTGTTTTCTTGAGTGTGATTGGTTTATAAATATTGTATTTGATATTTTAGTTGACATGACAAAGTGATGAGACAGTCAAGCCTACTAACGAGTCGATTCTAAATACTTGGGACCACCCACAATTGATCGACTAAACAGACTGGGTTTCCCAAACTGATCTTATTTCGATATATTAATATCCTACAGGATTATACCTTCCTTTCATCGCACCCGTTCAATATATCGGTCATATTTCGCAGACAGGCATGTGCTTGGTATACCCCTCTCAACCTGGGCGTCGCGATAAATATAATAGGTTTCGTATATCGGGAATCCCAACGTCACACAATAATAATAATAATAATAATAATAATAATAATAATAATAATAATAATAATACAACGGCATCAAATTGATACCTTTTTAGAGAATTTGATTTTCGGATGAATAAACCGAATTTTTTTTTTCGGCAGACGATTTATTCGGCCTTTTGAAACAATCTCTTAAACACTGGTGTGAACATTCAAATATATTAGAAATAATGAAAATACCAGCTTTGAACTAAATTACCTGAACCAATTATGTAAATTTTAAAACAGCAATTGGCATCTCTGCTGTGGAATCGGCGAGTGGTTAAACATAAAAAAAAATAGATATAAATAAAAAAAAAAAAGTGTAATCATCGGCTGGGACATTTAATCCCTGGAAATTGAGCGAGGGCCTTGGATTCAGGAATAACACTCAGATGCTAGGAGCATAAATCAGAATATGTCCTTGAGAGGAAAAAAAGAGAGAGAAAAGTCTTTGGGACATTTAAGCAGATTACCCAGTCCAAGTTTGACATGCCGTTTTCATTATATAAGCGAACCATTAATTACGTGGGAAGCGCTTTGAATCCGAAGATAATTACAGGCATGATGCGCATCTGCACGCCTCCTCGAAGATTGCAACATTCTTCTTTTTCTGGACAACTGTTCGGCCCATTCTAGAACTGAACTGCCGCGTAAGTATATGTCTATGGCGTATTTACCACAAAACAAAATACCTTATCCAACCACAATGAATACGACGCCGATGATAAGAAAGTATCCTTTAATTTATTGTAGCGTATTTATGAAAAAGTAAATATTTGCACGCATATCCATGGACATATTTAATATTCTAGACAAATTTAATTTACGTTTCTAACAGTTCCAATCATTTCTACTCCTTCTGGGGGGATTATGTATGCGTAGCTTATATGTGGCACAAGGCCGAAATTATAGAGCATCCAGTGAGGAACAAACTCACAAATGTGTTGTAATGGTTCTCGCGAGACGAGCTTGCTAACTAGTACACCTCTTCGAGGGGCCCATCTGCATCTTGTATATGCCGCAATAGGCGATTATGGCTCTCCACATCTTTTCATCTGACATGGCTCTTAGTAATTTCTATCATTTTGTAAAGAGCACGGACCCCGTTTCATACACGCAAGCTTGTCAGATAAAAGACTTGCTGTATTCCCCTACCAGTTTTTCCCTAAAAATACAAAGTGAATGTTAAGTTTTCCAAACCCACTTTCCTCGTTATGTGTCCAAGGAATTTCAGCTGTCTTTTCCTAATGCTAAAGATGCGTCCTATCCATTGCTATTATTTCTTTAAGACGACCTTGTTGCTTACTCATTCCATTCATGTCATATTCGATAACCTTCAGAAGAACCATATTTCAACTGCCCTTTTCTCTCATGCGTCGTGAAATTGTCCAACATTCTCTGATGGAGGATAGATATTACATCGTAATCCAATATTCTTTTCTCCGTTTCTATAGATATTTTTTTTTGTTTCTCAACATTTTTGAAATGCGTTTTCCGCTGCTATGTTCCGGTCTCGATGTTACATTTTGCATCTGTTAAAATGCCTCCCTCATATCTAACTTGCTGTCGCTGCTTGATATTCATATGTTTAATTCGTAACTCTATCGTTTTTTCCTCTTTCTGTTGACCATACTTACTGTCTTGTTGCACTCGATGGTTCGTCCTTTTTATCGCTTTCTTTTATTACTCTGTCTAAGAGGTCCGTTAGTTTCTATTCCAAGTAAGCTATCTACAGTGTTTATTTTGTTAAGATTACGTCCACTGATAAATATCATGGGAGGATCACCAGTCCCCATAGGATAGAAGGAAGAGGTAAGAAGTTCCCATCAATATTGAAAAGTGTGATAACATCTTCTAGACTTGAGAAATCTAACAAATTGCTTTAAGAAAAGATTTTATAAATTCCAATCGATGGTGCATCCGTCTTCTTGGCCATTGAATGCCGAATATTTGCATTACCATTGCATGACATTTTTTTGGCGCTAAAATACGTCATTCAGGAATTATTAGAATCAGAGATACCGAACAAATTATTTGTTATAAAATACAAAGAAAACTAATGCAGTTAATTGAGGTGAAAGATTCTTCTTTTTAATTTAGAATGTAAAATAATAATAAAAATATATATTAGGAACTTTTCCAAGAACTTTGCATTTAAATCAATAATTTCTATACAAAGGACAAACAAAATATTTCTAGAAACTACAATTATTAAAATTTGATTAAAAACAAAACAATGTAAACCACACGAGTGGTGCAGTCTGAGATAGTGCTGTGCAGTATTTGAGTAAATTTGGGCCCATTTATTCTCTCCAAATATCACTAGATATCTTTGGTTTGAAATATCTAAATGAAATATTTAATCATATACTTTCCAGCCAGTTTACTTCAGTAATACTCTCTAGCTGCGTAATCGCCATGGTTTCTTGTATTCCGTTCATACTCTTACACTTGACAATGTCATCAATCTGCATCTTGCCCCTCTGTCTATGGAATAAATAGTAGTCTAGACTCGGTTGTTTAAATTTGGATATCAGCCAGTCTGGCAGAAGCTTAAAACTGATTTCAGAAGCATATAGAATTCAGTCCATTATCTTTGCCAAGAAGTAATGTTATTTCCGAGATAATTATTAAATAAATCTGTGCCCTGAAAGAGTGTGGCATTTAAAAGAAAGTAATATCCATTACTATCTTCTTGATATTACTGGCGTCAACACTGATCTTATTTGTTTCATTTCCTCTGAATGATTAATACTTTTTAATTCTTTGTAAAGGGGGGTTGGAAATGTTCCAGGTGCTTGGGTGATTATGAACACAACAATCGCTTTCGTTATTTTGATCGATTGGATCTAATAAAATGAATTAAAAACAAGATTGAATTTTGTTTCATCTGGGAAATATCTTATAATTCACGTTGTTTCTGTCATTCAAGCTACTGTGTTTGTCTTCATGAGAAAGTTCCCCGGTTATATTTGCATAAGTCAGTGCAACAATTGAGTGCCTTAGAATGGGTTATATATGATAGAATTGAACCAGCTCCAAATAATCTAATGGTAATCTTCACAACCTAGATAATTATATTTTATTAATTAGTAAGATAAATTTTCAACTTGTTCATTTTTTAGGTACCGTGTATCTTGGTATTAAGTGCGAAATAATAATAACTCCCTTTATCACTTTCTTCAAATTTGAGTGAGCTGAGGAAAAAGACAGGAAGTAATTTACGAACCGATGTGATATTTTCTTTGGACCAATGAAAACATTGCAAACAGAAATATTGACCAATGAACTGAGAAGAAAAAGTAAATAAATTCGAAAATCCTATGTGAATATGCTTTTTTGTATAAATAATGAGAAAAATTAAATTAATAAGAGAATAGAGTTTGAAGTCTTGTAAATTTTTTTAGTTAAGATCCTGACGTCCAGCTACCATTGTTCAATACTAGCCAGTGTAAAATTACCCGTTAATTATATTATCGGCCTTTTTACCCTGTCACTGCATTTTAAAGAATTTCCTCTCAAAACTACAAGAAAGCTATAAACTATGTCTCTTCGTCTACTTTTCAATGTATACAACCATGTATCCCTTCTGTTACGTTTGTTTTAAGCATTAAAATATTTTCTGTCAGATCATTTAATCAGTTGTATGAACATTTCATCTTCATGACAATTCGTTAAAACGACGAACGCTAAAAAATTATGAATTGAATTATGAATTGTTTTCCTGTAACGAGCTACTGACACAACTTCAAGCTTGTACATTCAAAAATAAATTCCTTGTCTTGTTTTGTTAAAATTACATGCATATTTCCTCGTCATTAATATCCTCTATTGATATTCTTGGCATAAGTAAATCAACTGTTTATTTCAAACCTTTAGTCGCATGCCATAATATTTTCATAATTTTGGCTATAAGATTTATCCATAAGTTTCTATCAGTTGTAGATCTTAGTAAATTTTATCGTTTTGTTATCTCACCTTATCCCTCTTCTGCCATTCGTCTACAATAACTGTCGAATATTTATTATGCACTGATTTCCTCCATGAATCTTGCTTTTATCTGCCCTGTCAGTATCAAATTATGTAAACACGTTTTCTTCATTATGTTCAATGGAAATTTCAACTGTCACTTCCTGATGCTATGTTCTTTTTATTATTTTTTGTTTCTAAAACTTCCCTGTTTATCAATTGTTCTTTCCATGATAGACTCAGCATGCTTTTGTAGAACTACTTTTTTGGTGTCTCATGTCTTATTTTCATCTGTGAATAGCATTCATTTTTATAAGGGAAGACTGATATTACATAATAGTTCATTTCTACTTCCTGTGCTTCTACTGAAAATTTCCTTTTTCTTAATACTTTGCTTCGTTTTAAGAAAGCATTTTTCGCTGTCCCAGTGGACCTTCAGATTTCGGTGTCAAACATGCTGTCATGTTAAAACACTTCTTACATATTTACATTTTTGTACATGCTTGATTTTGATAAACCAATTTATGATTCGCACGTTGGACTGTTCCTTTTGCTGACAATCATACGTTCTGTTATCTTAAAATTGATACTTCGTCCTGATCACTCGCTTTCCTATCTGTTGTTTTCTTTCGGGTCTGATATGAACACGGTGTCAGCTGCATATTAAATGTAGTCAAGACTGTGGCCGCCACTACTGAATCACTGTAGGACTTCTAATTATCTTATGATTGCTTCAGAATAAATGTTGAATAAGTCTGCTAAAATGTTTTATGTCGCTTTCTACTTTGGGGCATTTACTAAATTGATTTGTTTTCACTTCGAATATGATATCTGGATAATTATAATAGTCAATCAAAATAACTCAGTCTTACTAAGAATTTCTGAGTATTCATTGTGACGCACATTATCAAACGCTTTGCATAATCTATAAAACATAGGTAGACATCGTTTTGTATTTGTATTTCTATTCTGTGTATCATTCTGAGCAAAAATATCGCAATTCTTGTTCAGGTGTCTTTAAGAAAACTTTATTGTTCTTGTCATATTTTGAGTGAAATTCCGCTGCCCTATTCATCAGATTTTGGATGATAATTCTTATTACGCGGCTCATTAGGCTGATATACCTATGGAGTTCGTATTCGTTTCCTCATAGCTTCTTAGGCACCGCTATGAATATGCATTTGCTTAGGTTTTCTGATATATCATCATTATTGTATGTTTCATTTATTATATATGTAAATTAATCAATGCCAAATTAATCCAAAGCTATTAGTATCTCAAACACAATTCCATATGGACCTACGGCTCTGTTCCTGTTCAATTTGTTCAGTACTGATTTCATTTCTGATTTTAATATTTCAATTCCTTCCATATTTCCCGGTATTTCACATTCTCCCCTCCTCGTATTCCTTCCATTTCCAAAGTATCCTTTATTTCTCTATTTTAAGTTTATCGTCATCTTTTACGCATCATGTTGCTGAGCATCTCTTTATCCTGTTAGTCTGCTTATAATTTCACGCATATCTGTTTTATTTGCCATACTAATTCCTTCTAAATTAATCTACATGCATGTTTTCCTAATTCATTTGTACAATGCACTTTATTATGCATATTACCTTGACTTTGTTGTCTACTTTACATAATAGAGAGAATTTCATGCCATACATTCTGTTTTTTTTTCTGTTCAGTTTTCTTTAGCATGATCTCTTCTATGTCACTAAAGATTCCCCTAAAGTGTTCCACTTTGAATTTGCATTCGCATTTAGTTCCTTGTATCTGTTTTATTTACGCTGTCTCTATGCTTTCCTTCAAATTCAGCTAATACAGCAGTCTTAATGTACCAAATGCATTGGCCCTGTTTAAATACCGTATTTTCCTTTTAATGTTAAATATCACTAGAAAGACGTTGCTGTCGCATTTTACATTTGGGTGTATTTTACAGAGAAAAACTATTCTTGAATCACATATTGATCGTTATGTAGTCGATTTGATTCTTCGTTTCCCCTCCAGGGCTTCACCATATCCATATCCGTCTTGAGTGTTCTTGAAACCAGGTGTTTCCATTGGACCCCTTTTTCTGAGCGTTAATTACGAATTCCTAGGGCGAATTTGCCAAGTATTTCAGCATCTCTTTCCTTCACTACATTCAAGTTTCACATGACAATTGTAATTTCCTACAATTGACGTTATCTAGTGTAGCAATATGAGTCAGCTGAGGTCTTCTTAAATTGAAAACAGCTGGATCCTTCGCATAAATGCATACGAAACATTTACTTTCGACCGATGGTTATCAATAATTGATGTCAACTTCAAAGTACAGAGAAAGAGGCTCAAACAGAAAGAAAATCACGGAATGTAGGTGAATTATTTTTTTACACGAAGATGACAAGACAAAGAATACAGTGGAACGAAGTGGGCCTCGGAGAACGCACAGGGAAGACAGCCGTTAGAATGTGCACCTCCCCATTTGCATACGCTTCATCTCAACTTGACTCGCTTAGAGGAGTAGGTTACAACCCAATAATAAAATTTGGCTTACTTTTAGAAACTATTTTGTTATATTTTTCCTTCGTGGGTAAGGATATGGCCGAAGTGTAATTTTTAAGCCACAAACGATTTACTGGAAGAAACTGCATCCCACCAACAAACATGGTGTCTGCAATATTTCAGGTCGACCCAGACGTGCAGTACTTCGACTAATCGATGAAGTGATCGCTTCCATCCCGGGTCTGCCTTATACCACGTTGTGATTTGATTTGATCATAAGACGCTCAAGAACAAATCTTTGTATGAAATGTTCGTCTTGGGCTAGCGCAAGCAGGGTGACAATGCACAGTAAGAGAATAACACTAGAATAAATAAATAAAATAATACTCTATTTATATGAAGTCCTTCGTACAGCAATTGGCTAAATCAGGAATCTGCATGCAATCAATTATCAGCTCCGCTTTTAACTCGGAGTGACACTTTTTGCTGACTTGGTAGAGAATGTTCTGTTGATTTGGTAAAGTTCGGCACAAGGATGAAGTCGGGGTTTTTTGTCGGCTGACATCACGTAGGCCGTCCCGCGTCCGGTGGCTTGAACGAAGTCTCTGCTTTCTTGCTTCGAGCCATTCGTATTTTATTGGCGTTCGTCCAGACCGGCGTGGGGCACGGCACAGTTGGAGAATTCGGTGATTCCCCTGCCCGCCATTTTCATTGTCTGAGTCCTGAGAATTAAACTACTTCGTAATTTTGGGTAACTCCCTTTGACCATGAACGTACTCCACTTCATAACTTCCAATTCCTCTTATCATCATCTTCCAATAATCCTCCTCAGTGGGTGTGGGTGGGTCCTCCACCTTCCCTGGTGTTTTAACCACACCTGCTACCTCGGCAGTAAAGATTAATTCTAAGTTCGTTGTTTACGAAAATAAAGTATCCCATTCATAGCTCATATTTTTAGCTGTGTGGGATAAGTGTCAGTCATTGTTGCCTGTTTGACCTGTCGTAGTTCAGATTCACGCCCACCTTATATTTTTCATCATTAAAAACCCCAGCACACAATTCAGGTAGATGTCTATATGTGAATTAAAATCTTCAATTTTTCCCACGGGTTTTATTCATTAACCCTACTTATTTACCAGGGGTCTGTCAGTATATCGTGTCTTCTATTTTAAGAAAACTTTCTTATGATTTCCAGTAACGAAATAGTGTCACAGCTAGATGGCGGCCACTGACACCAGTTGCACATCCCTATCTTTACTGGGCGAAGAGATAATTCCAATATACTTAAGTCATTAAAGCTCGTTATGTTTTAAAATGGAGTCGATAGTCTTGCAATTAATGGTAGAATGGTTCCTCGTTGCCTTCTCATCTGAGATTAATTGAGACCCCACTAGTTATCTGCACCTTGACTTGCGACAGTTCTTGCACCGTTTGATAGGTCTTACATTTCATCCTACAGTATTGTTTATTATTCATGCTACATGGTTGTTCCCTAGTAATAAATTGGAACGGGGGCGAGTGTATGTTTAGTCGTCGAGCATACGACAATAGATTCCATACTCATATAAATAAATCAACCAAATAACAATGCAATTATTAACCTACTCTTATAATTTATTCGAGTGGAAGAAATGCGAATTTTCGACAAGTATTATCTTATTAATTTATGGGTATGTCTTTTTGTGCAAATGTAGCATTTCTGATTACGCAAAAGAATATACAAATTGAACTGCACAAATTTAAATGAAGCAGTCTCTTTTTAACTCATCGATTAGAAAGCGTTCAGTTGAAGAGATATCGATCAATATATATCAGATCAGAAATCACTCATCATAAACTATGCAAAATATCTTGTATTTCTAGAAATATTCCTTTTATATGAAGGTCATTCAATAAATAAAGTGAATTTTTCGGTATAAAGACTTCTAATACAGATAGAAGCTTACTTTTTTTTAATTTTCTCAACGTAGTCTCCTAGCACTGTCACACATTTTCCCATCTTTGCACAAGTTTCCGCATTCCCTCAGTGTAAAAATCTTTGGACTGATGTCTCAGCCAGTCGCTCACAGCACCTTTGACTTCATCGTCACTTTTAAACTTTGTGCCTCTTGTGAACGCTTTCAAGGGACTAAACAGGTGAAAGTCTGAAGGGCCAAGATCTGGGCTGTAAGGGGGATGAGGGAGAAGTTCCCAGCCCAGCTCGTTGGTAGTCTGCACCGTTTGGGCTGCTGTGTGAGGCCTTGCGTTGTCATGATGCAAGATGACTCCTTCTGACCGATGACCCATGTGTTTGTTGTTTATGTCTTTCTTGACCTGCCTCAGCAGTTCACAGTAGTTCTTCTGTCAGACTGAATGAGGTCATTGACTGATTCGATCACCTCAGGAAACCTCACTTCTGTAGGCCTCAACTCTGCTCTGTCCTTCTTTAAACAATTTAGCCCACTTGTAGACATTTGTTTGGCTGAAACATGTGGTACCATACACAGTTGACATTCTCCTATGAATTTCAACTGGTTTGCACCCTTCAGCAACCAAAAACTTGATAACTGACCGCTGTTCAATCCTGGAGCATGCTTCTTGGTTGGCCATCTTTGTTAATCGCCAAAACTCTCATAGTTGTTTTTTGTTTTTTTTTTAATCTGAAAAAGAAATTAAATCCATGTGAAAAAATAAGTAAAAAAAAAAAATTAAAAAAGTAAGTTTCTATCTGTATTAGAAGTCCTTATACCGAAAAATTCAGCTTATTTATTGAATGACCCTCGTAATATTCACATTTACTAGGCGTTGGGATCATGAAAGAAATGCAAATTAAATTCAGATTTTCTGTAAGCGAATCTACTTTGCATTAAAATCACCAAACAATCAGTACATTTGTTAGCATACAAAATCTATGATATCTACAGATTTTAAACTTGAAGTGCTACTGAACTCACAAACGTAATTATTCAATCAACATGGCTATTTTCCCATATTTTGGATTGACAAATTCTTTTAATATTGAAGGCGTAGAAGATAGTATTCTGATGCCGAAAGCAATCTTGCAACTTAAGCATGCTTGTTATGCACCTTTTAAAGCATATGCAATCTATAATCTTCCCATGAGTCTATGGAAAGGTTTCTCTTCACCCACATCTAACGAACATTCTTCAAGGCCGTGTCTTGATGTGTATTGCAAGTCGCTTGGATCAAAGCCGATCGCAGCTGACACATGACACCCAATAAACACTGGTTCGCTGAATTCGACCTCTGCATTTCGAACCTAATCATATTCCTTTGCATCGAGTTTCATCGTAATCAATCGTCTAGTAAAGCCCTTGGTGATCCAAGTTATAACTTCTGGAAAATACTCAAACGTTCTCATTAGTAATGTAATTTCATGAAATGATAGTAATTTTCAAAGATGCCTTATAATATGTATGAAGCGGAAGAACTAAGATCACGGTAGTAGTAATAATGTTCGTATGCTATTACGGTGTTTGATGAATTAGAGAAAATGTTTCTTTAATTATATTGCTTCATTTACAATCAAGGTGAAAAACAAGGTAACTTTTTTACGTTATTGATCCAACAATATTAACATATATGAATGTTCATCCTCAAAAATTGCGTTCGATACATAAACTATGTCTTGCAGCATTTATACTTTTTCATTCCAAATTTATAATACATTCTTACATATTGTTCAAAATATAATTATTATAATAAAATATTATTGACATCAATATATCAAAACGTTATAAACTCATTATAATCCAGACGTTTGGGGCCACCCTCTGAATTTATTAATTACTAAGTCTAATACATAATTTATTTTAATTAACTCTCAATAAGCCTGGATATTGAAGCTTTTATACGTGATAGTGCATGGCGGCCATTTATTTGTGAGGTAGAGTTATCTAATTTTAAAATTCCCCAGCTCTATGTTTAATATTAGCCTGCAAGTTTGATTAGGTAATGGCGCTAAAATTTGAAGGAATATTTATGCAGTAATGTGTTAACGCCGTTGTTATTTTTTTATTATTATTGTTGTTGTTTTTTTTGTTGCTGTTGTTGTTTGTCGTTATTACTATTATTATTTCCTTTGATTTCTGCTGTAAACTCATTTGCTTCCGGGTCACACAGGGAACAAAGATCAGAAATGACATTAATACATTTTTGCTGAGTAATTTTGCAAAAAAAATGCAACGATTATTTGAGATCCGGTCTGTTGCTCTAACTATTATTATTATTATTACGAATATTATTATTATTATTACTATTATTACTACGAAAACTACTACTGTCATTCTTCTTTTTCTTGTTATTGTTGTTTTTTTGGTTGTTATTAGATTATGATTAAAAAAAACAACAAAATCTTCAGTTTTGAAACAGGCAAACAACATTCAATATTTAGACGATTATTCCAGATATTATTTAATAAATTTTTACCTACTGTGGATATGCAAAATATATAACGAGGTTTTAATGAATTGTCCTTGATCTAACCGATTTTCTCAAATCTTAGAAGATGACGAAATATCAGTATATTTTTGTAAGTGTAATAATATTCGACGCTGCGATGACCAATCTCTTTTGCTTTGTTAAGCTGTGTTAAACACGCTTTTTTACTCTGAAAAATTTACGTATGTTATAAAAATTGCCAGCAGAATAGTCATAATTGAAACAACATAATGCGTTTACATATTTTTGTCACCGTTTACATCATCTACAAAAGTATCCACTTATACTTCTGCTTCTCCTACGTACTCCACAATTTCTTGCTGTTTGTATTTCTTCATAATTCACTGTCTTTTTGTTATATAATCTAATCCCTAATAGAGCATCCACTCAATCAAGCTGACCAGGTAGGTTATACATTGCTTTCATCTGACCCTTTTACCTTCTATCTATCCTGTGAGGATAAAATTTTCTAAGCCAACTTTCCTCAATATTTAGCCTAGAAACTTCAGCTGACTCTTCCTGATGATAAGTTATGTGTTTATGTCATTGTCTCTAGAAATTCATCGTTGCAAGCATGATTGGATTATTGTATTCTTAGCATCCTTCTGTACAACAATTATGATGCTTAAAGTCTCTTCTTTATGTGTACGGAGATTGTCCAGCATTCTCTGTCATATAAGATGATTGATGCTTCTTATGCTTTCGGCACTCTTGACTTTGTTTCACGCTATTTTTATTCTGTTTTTAATGCTGTACTTAGCTTACATTTTAAAAATGGATTATTAAAATATGCTTTCTAAGCTGTGATAAAATGGTAAAGTTTTTATCCTTTCAAGAAAGAAAATAGCTCAATTTGAATAACTGAATGTTTAATTATTAAATCTATCATGGAAACAACAGCATACATATAAAGAAAAAAACTAACTCATTGGAAGATAATAACTAATGATATGTAATTTAAAATAACGTTAAAGCCATTTAAAATATTAACAATTTTCGATATTCAAAAATATCTAAACAAGCCAAAAATAAATGATGGGAGATAAAATAATAAAAACTGCACTTTTGTTTGTGTTAGAATACTTTATATAAGCTCAGTCTCAGAGTCTCTCACTACCACATATATTATTTCTTCATCGTATAGAACTAAACCCAATGCCCGGTGCCTGTAATCTCCCGAAAAGTGAAAATACCGAGAGAATTGGAATAGCTTTTCTTCCTAGACCATGTAAACTCGATCTTGTTTCTTATTACTTTCGAGCTGACTCGAGCTTAAATACTATAATATAGGCTGCCATTGTAGGATGTTACATAATTTTTGAACAAACACACAGAGAAAAATGGAATTTATATATTGGAATTATGTTGTATATTTCTCAGAGTACATGCATATGTAAATGTTCTGATTTCTATATTCCCGGCGTCCATGTGTTTTATTTGGGATGATGGAGAAAGTACAATAAATAAGAAAATAAATAATAATGCAAGTTCGGATTTTATCGAAAATAAACAACAATCGGAATCTTTTCAAGGGATTTTCTGAGTTAGGAGAAGGTTTATTAAAAAAAAATATCTATCACAACAAAGAGAATCAGTATTTCCAATTTGATAAAGAATGTTTAAAAGAAAAATCAAACTATGTTTCAAAGCAGAATCATCTCACTCATAGCAATCCTATTTTAGAAAATTGCAGATGAATTAGAAACAAGCCCATGGCGATCAAAAAAAATAATATTTGCCTTCTTTATTAATATTAAGTCATACAGAAAAAATTAAGATTAATATTAGCTGAGTCTTGAAATATCCTTCAACGTGAGAACCAGCGTTTCACATTTACTAAAGGGAATTACACTTGGAATAAATGCATATATATTTTAAGAACAACTCAACGCGTTAAGTACATTTGTAGTTTTTTTTTTTTTACAGACGGTTAAATTTTCCCTAACATAATGAATCCATTCTAATATAAATAATATTAAAAGATATTAAAATGTATGATTGATAAATAACTTGATATATAGTCAATGATTTAGAATTACAATAATATTTGTAGTCAGTTGGAACAATATCAGATTAAAAATAAATCCATTGCAAGTTCATCACACACTATGCAATGTTGATTTCTATTTCTACACTGCTGATATTTATGAAATATCTGTCCCCGATAGTCTGCATTCTTACTCCCTAAATATGGCAACAGAGAGAAGGAGAGAGAGAGAGAGAGAGAGAGAGATACAGACAGAAACAGAGAGAAAGAGAGAAAGAGAGAGACACACACATAGAGACAGAAAGATAGATTGGGAGAAAGATTGAAATTAGATGAGACACTGATGTACTGTAAAATATAACAATTTTGAAATAAATTATCTTGACTCGTTTCTCTAATAATGCGGACTGATAAAAATGTGGATTGATAAAAAAGTTTAAAATATCATGAACGTACGATTATAAATCATGATTTATTTCGACAAGTACATCTCATCAGACCGTAGATATAAATGTTTTAAATTTACAAATAAAATGTCTAATAAATGGTAGAAATAAATCATGATTTATAACCGTATTTTCGTGATGTGCTAAGCTTTTCCTTGATGTATATCATATTGCTCTGTATTCTATACATTGATTTCTCTACGGATCTATTTTTTTAAAATCTTATATTAAAAAGAATAACTTGGATTATCCTTTCCTCTAACGAATGTGATATTATCTGTCTATCTATCTATCTATCTATATATATATATATATATATATATATATATATATATATATATTTTTATGTGCGTGCTTGTGTGTGTGTGAATAAAGATAAAATGAAAAGTTCACTTGGCTAATTTTTACTTTTGTTTGTGTCGTTATTCATATTTTACAGATATATTTTTGTTAAATATGAGATTTTACAAACACACACTCTCTCCTTCACACACACGCTCACACACAGTCACAGACAACACGCACATATATATATATATATATATATATATATATATATATATATATATATATATATATATATATATATATCATACAATTGGAATTAATTCCAATTGTATGATATATTTGCACTGTTTAATGAAAATAAACATTGAGCGCGCTTTGTGAGTCAGTTTTAACATTTAATATTTAATATTTAAAATTCTATATTGTGTTAATTGGATTCGCTTGGATTATACAAACGGATTATTACATATATATATATATATATATATATATATATATATATATATATATATATATATATATATATATATATCGAGAGGTTATTTTATTCGGCATTATTTGCTATTGGTAGAACAACGCATTCTCTAAAAGATTTAATGTTCCAGGTTCTGCTCTAGACAGTAGCAATAATGTGAATGTTGGATTTTTTTTCGTCACCCTCTTTCGGAATTTGCAAAAGTTTACTACAAATATTTCATAATAGTATTTATTCCTCAATTTGAACTTCCATATAAAATAAGTATTGTAAATTTGCACACTTTGTTGGGCATACATTTTCTTTCAATATGGTAATAATTTTACATATATATTCTTAGATTACCAGTGTCTCTTCAGAACGTAAGAGATTTTACGGCGATCTGCAACATTTATATCATTTGTAATGGAAATCATTTGTAGTTTCGTTACTATCCACTTCTGTAACTGTTCCCCCATTGATTTACACATGGTCATCATGAACGTAACTTGGTATTTTCTAGTGCTCATCATGTCTGCAATATTTTCCCTCAGTATTAAAGTCATGAATACATTTTTATCTTTAAGTATACTAGTAAAAGTGCTTTAATATGAAATTACTCTAGAATAGAAAGGACATAAGTTCTTCCATGGGGTTAATGATTAATCCCAGGAAAACTCAGATATATTTTAGAAAGATTTAAAAAATTGTTGCTATTTCTAATATCTCATGAATTACATAGCTCTGCAACACAACTCATTTATTCATTAGAAAATGATAAGATAATGCCAGAAGCAATACATCTGGTCAACATTTTAAAATCCTTGTAAACTACTGTTGAATTGCTAGTCTAAGAAGGTAAAATATTCTCACTTCTTCTTATTTTCCTCTCCTGCTTATTCCGTTGACATTGGACATTATTACGTAGAAAAGATTTATGACATCACTAAACGCTAACAACCGACATATTAAGTGGACATGTTATCTTCTTACAGACATCTAAAATATGTTTTTTGAGGTGGAAAAATGTGTTGATACAACCCATAAAAGGAAATAAAAAATATAACGAAAGAGTGGAAATATATATATATTTATTTTCCGATTAGCATTTAGCTAAAGATTAAGAATATGTAATATCTTCCTGCAAGAGTAATTTGAAAAAGATCAACAGTTGCGAAAACACAGACAAGAATGGGAATTCAGAACAATATTTTTCGTCATATTTTTGCTGGAATTATTAAATATTTAAGATAATTTTTTTGTCTTTTTTACTGAAAATATATTCGTTTGTAAATCAACAACTGAAATAGGAGAAGTAGAGAGTTTATTTATTTTAATCCTTTCACACCAAGCATGTCGATAAATTTTTAAGTGGTTACGAAGAGTGAAAAAAATGACTAAGAAAAACTTGAAGACAGAGACGATGTTAAAAGACCAGGCTTCAATTTTTTAAATTATAAAGATACACATTGAAAGTTCTTGGCATATATTTTTAAATTACCAGTGTTGTTTCTGTGAGTTTTCTTAGCATATGATATCTTATGAAAAGACTAATATTTACAAAATGTTTGGCCTATTTTTCGCTCTACTGTAACAATTCTTGTTATGATGATAATTAATTAGAAATGTTATCTTCGGCTAGCAAAGTCAAAGCAATTTATTGTGCAAATTTGATAATTTAATCTCTTAAGTAGGGAAATGGTAATCCAAATATATTTAACGAACTACTGTAGGTACACGTAACTATTATCTACATTCAATGATGAAGTCTGTGTCAAATAAAATGTTAATATATTTGTTCACTTTTCTCTTCTTAATGAAAACTATATTTGAGCAGGAAATGTGAATTTGATATTGGAAATATGGCAACGTGAAAACGGGCGTGGATATGACGAATGGATCCAGTGCAGAGGAATTTGAAGAAATGGCTGCGTTCAGCCGAAGATATACGCAAACTTTGTAAAAATCAAATTAAATGTCCACTATTGCTAATAGCAACACAACTTTTCGTTCGTTTCAGACAGGGTTTCCTTGGCAAATACAAATTTGCTATCATTCAATTGAGTAAATAAGCGACTGACAAAAACATGTAAATATGTGTCGAAAAACAAAATGACTGCTAACATTTACCTCCCTCAATCCGCATGAAGATTTATGAGTACATGGTATATGCAAAACATATGTAGAAATGAATAAAATGATATATCAACGGGCACAATGCATATGTATGCATATACAACTCAAGCATTTAGAGTCAGAGTTGCTTGCAAAATTCATTTGACATGAATCGACAGTGTTTTATGTTGTATGTCCCTAAAGAAATAGAATTCTAGCCTTGTAAGTAACATATATCTTCCTCATATTCCTTAACAGATTCCAACATCAAAATTTTATAGTTTTTGCGTGCTAAGATTTATATTGGAAAATTATTATATAGTTAAATGTATGTGAAGCACTGATTCATCTATCTATCTATCTATCTATCTATCTATCTATCTATCTATCTATCTATCTATCTGCATATATATATATATATATATATATATGCATATGTGTATGTGTGTATGTGTGTAAAATGTCAGATATAACTAAAAATATATCTCTAAATTTCCACTTCTAGTCCGGCAGATGTTATTTTCGTAGATTTGCAGTGAGTTATGTTTAACAAACAAATTCATCCAATAAGTGTAATGTTTTATTTATATACATACATGAAGAGAGACAAACACATAAATATGTATGTCGTGTGATTGTTTGGGTGTATGTGTGTATGTATATGAGTAAATAGTAAAGGTCCAAATCTGACACGCTAACAGTGTGATATCGCAAAATTATTCATAGTGAATTGAGTTCGATACACTGTGAGTTAATTAGTGCAGTTACACACTTACACACACACACACACACACACACACACACACACACACACACACACACACACACACACACACACACACACACATACATCTGAATGTGTATGTATAAAACTAACAGGACTGACAGTGCTCCGGATATCACGTATGATGTTGATTTCTATTTGCACATGTAGTAAATTCAAGAAAATTAATTCAACTATTTTGACATTTTTCTTTTCCTACAAATATATAAGTAATATACACTCAGACACATATATATTTATAGCTATATCTATCATTCTGTCTATTTATCTGTGTATATATATATATATATATATATATATATATATATATATATATATATATATATATATATATATATATATATATTTTCTGTATAAATATATATATATACACATATATACACACACACACACACACACACACACACATATATATATATATATATATATATATATAGATGTTTACATAATAATCGATTATTACAACTATTAGGCTTATAAACATTCCAATTTGTATATTTTCCTTTTTCTTCTCCTCTTCTCTTGAAAAGAGAATATATCTTGTGTCTTTCTTGCTGTTTCTTTTACTTTCTCTTTTTTGCGGTGAAAACGGGTTATTTGTATGTAAATCCTAATAATTGTAACAATAATTCAATTACGACCTCCTGACGAGATGTAATGATGCATCGAAACAAAAGTGCATTTACACAGGTTTGAATGTATTATCCTATAATAATAATAATGATAATAAAATAATAATAATAATAATAATAATAATATATATATATATATATATATATATATATATATATATATATATATATATATATATATATATACCCGCGATAGATAGTAAGATTGCGGATTCCTCGCTTAACGGACATCTATTTCACAGAACTATGTGATATCAATTAATCTCGTGAGATTTTGTGAGCAGGAGTGAAAATCTCCTTTAGTTTAAATTGGGGACAGGTTTGTTTGGGCAGAAAAACACATTCTTTCTCATGCTCCCTGCTCCACGCCAGCAATAATGCCCTTAGGGCTTACTCCTGTATCCTTTCCTGCATAGCATAATCAACGCATCTGTAGTTAGAAATACGTGTTTTAATTCCCTTATATTAACTATCTGGGAAATTTGATTTTTTTAACCTATGCCTAAAATATCTACGCACAGACACCGATATATATGTCTATGTGCATGCATCTACTAGTTGATGTTTTGTGTCTATGTACTGTGTTGTGCCTATCTACTTCTTACGTTATTATTTATATGAAGATTAACTTGTTCGGACAAAAATTGTCCATTTTTAGAATCAATGTTTATCGCGGAATTAATGTATTTATATAGTATTTAAATCAGTCAAATATAAACCTAGACATGTATATATTTCTGCCATGGAGGTACAAGTTTATGTATTCATTTATCATAAATTTGGAAATGTTTCGAAGGCAAGAAATTTTGTTAATGCAATTTCTACATCTTCTTTGAAACGGTGCATGTTTTAACCTAATGCATTAAGCTTTAAGCGATAGTCATTGGGCGCTAGATTCAAGAAAATATGGTTGATGTGTTAACGGCTCTTAACCGAGGTGGTTGGGCTTCGGCAAAATCATCCTGGCAATATGTGGTCGAATATTGTCATCAAACAGCATTGGAACTCGTCGATTAACCAATACCGATAGCATTTTCATTAACTGATTGTGCATTTCATCGTGCTGCTGGAAGTAAACTTCGGCTGAGATGATATGGTTACATTCCAGAACGATGGATAACGCAAACAGCGGTCAACAGTCACCATAATTCCGTTGGAAAAATTTCGATTCTGTAAAAGTTTTTTGGATATTCTTAATAATCAAGCACTGAACAGATCGTTTACGATTGTCATAAAGGATCCTCATCGCATGACAATTCCCGATTCCATCAAGAAATATATCATTTGACTTCGCAAACGTCATCGAATATTCTTCAAAACGTCGACCTATTTGTCTTTTACTGAGTTCACATTTATCGTGTTCCTCACTTTGCAAATAATCTTTTATACTTTTGAAAAGTTAACACCCATTATCTGAGTGGTTTCTTTGATATTTTGTCGTGGGATTTGCTCGACCAGTGTTTTCCCATGATGATTGTCAATGGAAGATGGGCGTATTCTACAAACTTATCTTCAAGATATTTATCCTCACTGCGAAAATGCAAGCATCGGCACAGTAGAGTTCGATTACAAGTGGATCTTTCACACCATGTTCTGAGCTGCATTCTGTGTAGCATTATGAACCATCTTTAACTCTTGAATTTAAAAGAAATAAATTAAACCTTTTCTTATTTTCATGTTGATGGTTATATAAAATTTAAAGAAATATTTTGAGTGAGAATGATATAAAATTAAGAAACATGACACTTTACTCAATAGAAATTAGTAATAATTTTAGTGAAACTCTTATAGTAATATATTAGAATACATTTAAATCTTTATTCAAAATCAGAATTATTTTCTGGACAACATAATATGCGTGTCGTAAACGGATCCATACAATATAGTCATTTAAGAAAAATTTATACATGATTCAGATATGTATCCCAATTTCTTTTGTATATATATATATATATATATATATATATATATATATATATATATATATATATATATATATGTGTGTGTGTGTGTGTGGGTTCATGTTAAGCTGTAGTTTTGAAACAGCCAATGGTGACCCCATATAAAATGGTTAATAGAATCAGTGCAGCTTGAATAAGGATAAGGATGTTTAAACACACACACAAACACACATATATATATTCACACACACACACACACACACATATATATATATTCACACACACACACACACACACATATATATATATATATATATATATATATATATATAAAGAGAGAGAGTCGTATGTATACAATATTGTTTCATGTATACTGTTCGCTTTGATCTATTCTTTTCAATGATGCTCAAATATGCATTTGGTGACATGGAGATTAATGTTAAATTTCAATTTCGAACCAGCGGTGGCCTTTGCAATGTTCAGTGGTTCCAAGTTGAAACATATATTCGAATTTGCGTCATTCGTGGTCTGCTGTTTGCTGATCGCCAAAGGTACAAGTACAATTGTGAAGCTTCACCACTATTTATGTAATGTCAGCGCTATCAATCTTGACATCAACATCTGGGTTCATCGAACAAACTTTCGTTCTACGGCTCAGAATGTTTCACCCCATACAGGTCCCATATCAATCATAATGTTATTTTCTACATATGTTGTCTCTGCGCAATCTCTGGCTATAATTTTGACAATAGGGTGACCCAATGCTAATGCCTCAAAATGAAACATTTGTTGAATAGAGACTTTCCAGAAGCAATGACATATTCGTTGGGTTTTTCATGTCATAAGGTTCAGTGCTGACAGGATACCTAATGTCCTCATATATAGTCAGCGTGATAATGGACAAAGACTGTTGGACGTCCTTGGGTCAGATATAAATACAAACTAAAGGGTAACCATCTCCTCAAAAGCCAATATGCCCAATACTAACTTCGAGCGAGTTGCCCTGGATTGAAATAACTGGAGATATTTCGAAATAAGTCGTATTTACTGGTTAAGAGACGAAATACAATAGTGAAAAGCGTCAAAAATATTCCTGTGACTATGTTCTGAGATCCTCTTTGTTTAATTGCCTCATACAGCACAAACATAAAAACCTGAATTCGCGTTGGTGGGTCCACACACGTCGAAATCGAAGGGAGAGTCCATCATCATCGTCATCATCATGTATAATAAATATATATTTCAAATTGTGAAGGCAATAACGCAAGCGATGTTGTTTTTTATTGCATTATGCTATTTATATATTTAGGGTTCATGCATTAATTATTTTTAAAATAAATATGTTATAATTTTCTGGGATAATTTTTTGCTTAAAACTAATTCAATGTATATAATTGTAAAAGTTCACACACTCAGTCCCGGGCACTCGCCGGCCACAGACTTCATATATATATATATATATATATATATATATATATATATAACGCCCAAAATAACCTCTATCACCTTCAAAAACGGACTTCTAGACTTTCATTTCTCCTATATTGTAAGCGTTCAAGTGCTTTAGTAGGCTCATGCACATGGTCATTCCAAAATATATTCTGAATCCGCTTTGTCATCCTGTTGGCCACAGATGAACAACTATCCGTGACGGTCTCATATTTACTATGTGCACAGCAATGTCTTCATGAATAACGATCTTGTATCAGTTCCCTTGATATTGTTAGGCAAAGAAAAGCATTGTGTTATATTTTTTATGCTTTTTTTTTTCATTTTCTCATTTTAACGTCTCGTTATCTCTGTATTTTCCAGAACCTGCTATGCGTTTCAAGAATCGGTCACGTAAAACACGTGACAATTACTCTGACAAAAGAATCTGTATATTCAGAGGTGTTAATTTACCTTAATGCTGTGAAGTATTCCATGGTTTTCGAAAATTAACAATATGACTCTGACATAAAAAAATAAAACTGTGTGAAAAGTTATATTTCCTTCTGGAATGTTTAAACACATATAAATTCTCTTCTTTAAGAGTAGCCAGCCGATGAATGTGATACTTGATATATTGTTACCAACCAGAATTTAGCAAGATCTCATTTCTTAACAAGCCTGTAGTTTTTATTTAGTACGCGTACAGACACTAACATATATTATGTTTTCTCTATACCTCTGAAATGAAATTATTATATAGTGTCAGATCAATTTTTAAAATTAGCCATGCAAGTTATAACTGAAGATCACCTGAAATGATGTTGTTAAGCAAGTTATCTTATTTTTAATTTTACTCAGAAAAAGACAATCGGCAATTTCAAATATACTCATGCAAATCTGAATATGTGTTGTAAATGGTTGTCGCATATTCGAATTCCGTATGATAAAAATAAAAAAATAATGAAAATTATTTCCTTGACTTTGCATGCCCTGGAGTTTGTAACTTACCAAAACAGACTCTTACGCTAAGGGTTGTTATAATGACCAAATTATTTATTTTCAATTTTTGAAAGGTCGAGAATTTTTGATGTTGTTGTTTTAAGAAAGACAATAATAATTGTAGTAAATTGTGTTTTCGCTGAGTGGAATGAAGACAAACTCTCTTTCGATTTGGCAAATAATCATTGGTAGTCACTCAGAGTTAATTTAACCCATTATTTAATTTACACGTCAGCTTACTATGAAAACATCCACATATCGAATGGGCATTTACTTTCGAATCTTCGGCAAGATGCACATCAGACACTGTATTGTATAATCTTAGCGACAATCAAATTTTCTACAAAATTTCTAGAATATTGAGGCTTGAAAGAGTTGAAAAATACTTAAATTGTATCTGTTAAAATAAAGTATAACCAGAAACTCTATCTATCTATCTATCTATCTATCTATCTATCTATCTATCTATCTATCTATGTGTGTGTGGTGTGTGTGTGTGTGTATGTGTGTGTGCATAACTTGGCTTGCCTCCGCGAACGATGATTTACGAAGTGGGCTGTTCACGCTGAAGTCCTATTAGGTCGAATACATACATACATATATATATATATATATATATATATATGGAGAGAGAGAGACAGACAGACAGACAGACAGAGAGAGAGAGAGACAGGCAAAATTAGAAGAAATGGAATATAATTACACTATACGTAACATTTAATATAAAAAAAAGGCTCAATTCGGAGGAGAGTTAAATTTTATTTATTTTTGATTATTAAAACAGAAACATGTTAAAATTCGCTGAATGATTAATTTAATTTCCTCTTGTTTGGATTTAAAAAAAAAACAGAATAAATGAGTCTTTGTGGCTTTACCGTGATCAACCAATCGAACTTGTTAGGGTGAAGTTCAAGTTTAGATTTACTATGTGACCAATAGATAATTATCACATGGTTTTGGCTTCCGCCTGACTTTTGCTATGGTGGAACAACAATTTTCCGGTATCAACATAACACTTAATTATGTAAGCCCTGGAATATAATTGCTTCGAAAATACCTTGTTTTGCACCTCTCTGATATATATATATATATATATATATATATATATATATATATATATATATATATATATATATATATATATATATATATATATATATATATATATATATATATATATATATATTATTATAAAACGCAGATTTCGTGTGTGTGTGTCAGTACGTTTATATATTGGATCGGATTTCCTACATTTTTCAACCGATTTCAACAAAAATTCACAGGACTGCATAAAATTACCTTGCGGTGGTTCTAGCAGCGCCAAATATTGGTAAAACACAATTGTTTTTGCACGAAATCAATTTGAAAGCACGGTTAAGTATATCACACCCGGCCGGAAGTTACTGCCGGCTACTCCAACGTCCGAATGCTGTTAACTTCCGGTGATTCAGCGTTTTGTTTTTCAGGGAACGATAAACAAAAAGTTATACTTATTATAAAACCCAGGTTGTTTGTTTGTGTGTGTGTGTGTGTGTGTGTGTGTGTGTGTGGTGTGTGTGTGTGTGTGTGTGTTCGTTTATATATGGGATCGGATTTTCTACATTTTTCAACCGATTTCAACAAAACTTCCTTTTTTTTTGCCAGGTAGTGTCTCTTATTGTCTTGCACACTTTTTTCTTTATTTTTACATTCAGAATGCTTTAAAAATTCCAGTTACAAAACAATTGTTTATAATAAAATTCTATTTAATCGGTAGACTCATAACGATTGAAAACTATGTTTTTGTTTGAGTTCGGGTTTGACCAATTCGTAAAAAAAAAAACTAATTAAGACATCCGTGTCCGTCAACCTTAAACTATAATCTTTGTCAATTTTATTTTTCAGTCTTTATGATGGTCGATACTTGATCTATCTCTTACTGTTACATCCCGGGCAACGCCGGGCTCTATTGCTAGTATATATATATATATATATATATATATATATATATATATATATATATATATATATATATAAGGTAAGTGGCTCCCTGTTCCGCGCCAGGAAATTTTTCTTCCCGGAATCGATCCTTCAGATCGACAAATCAACAATTTGCACTTGCATGGTGCCATGTATTGTCTGGAGCCCTTCTGTTTGCCTCGGGGTTCTTGATAAGCTCCAGAAGCGGATATGCAATATAATTGGCCCTGTTCTTTCATCTCGTCTACAGTCGCTCTCTCACAGATGCACCGTCGCCTCTCTCTGTCTTTTTTACAAATACTTTCATGGTAATTCTTCCGAGGAGCTGCATTCGCTGGTTCCCAGACTTCATGAGTTCAAGCGCCCTACGAGGCTGGCATCCCGCTCTTACCCTTTCACTGTCGAAAATACTAAATGTAGCCGTCTCTTCTACTCCAATATCTTCATGTCTCGCACCTCTCGCCTGTGGAACTTCCTTCCATATTCCAGTTGTCCTGAGAGCTATAATCTCTAACTATTCAAATATAATGTCAATCGACATCTCCAGTTGACTTTTGTATCCTTTCCTCTGTCACTCCTTTCTGATCTTGCTCCAAATCTTCTGTAACCCCTTGCGTCCTGGTGGCTTCCCGCCTTGCTTGGGGTGATACGTTTAAATTATATATATATATATATATATATATATATATATATATATCTTAAGACATTTTATGTTTATAAATTCGTTTTATAGATACAAATATTTAAGTAAATGCATAATAAACAGTATTAACAATATTTACCGGGAAATTGTCATAGAATATATGCGTCCTCCGAGATGAATCGAATCTGTATCCTATACGGAACCGTCATATAGCCTGACGTATATTTACCGATTTCGCTACAGAGTAGCGTTCGGTTAGCAAGGACGAATTTTACTGTTTTTAAATTACAATCTTCCATGATTCTCTCACATACATTCATATCTGCTCAATGCATATCAAAATGTAAACAAATGACGTCACACATTATGAAATGGACAAAGTCCGACAATTATTATATTCAGGCCAATAAATGTTGTTAATACTGTTTATTATAAACAGAACATTTACTTAAATATTTGTATTTTTAAAAAAGAATGTATAAACATAAAAATGTCTTAAAATAATTGTCGGACTTTATCCATTTCATAATATATATATATATGTGTGTGTGTGTGTGTGTGTACATTGAAGTCAACACATAGAGGCGACAGGCTGTTTCATGCTAGACATAATCGACAGTTTGAATTTGATCCGTACAATATATGTCAAAAAACCCGTTAATTTAGATATACTGATAGCGTAACTATTATCAATGCAAGAAACGGAATCGCCGACTGAAGATTAAAATCATTTTTTATTTACTTTCACTTCACACTGATGACGTCGAGAAATGTATTAATCAGTCTGTTCTCTCCACATACATAGATTAAATAACAAAGCAAACTGAACTCTCGGCATGAGGAGTTCAGGCACTCTGAAGGAAGGTCATCTTACAATTGAAAACTCCTGAGAAGGCAAAGGGAAAACCGCTCGAATATCTTTCCCGAGAAATTCACAGATATTTAAACCAAATTAAATTGTGTAATGCCCTAACAACAAAAGGCTGTTAACATTTAAAATGATAACTTAAATTAGAGTCAACCATTGGTGGCCTATGCCTAAAATGTTTTAATATATCCAGGTTCTATTGTCTATCGATTTTACATGATTTTATGAACAATGAACGAACACAGACTGCGTTTGGTTATATTTTCAGAATAGAAATAGAAACAACTCAGTTATATTCCAGATATTGAAACCGACACACAGCAACATAATTAGAAAGATTACTGAAAAGAAAGAAAAGTACAGTGTGGTTCGAAAGACTTTTTACCAATATATACTATAAAACCGTCTTGTTGGGTAATATCAAGGTGCGATTTTCAAACGAAATATCCCAGAATACTCGGCAGTGGAAGGACGCCGTTGGAAGAGAATTTGCAACACAGCACAGCTTCGTAAATGGCGCCATATAATTTTATGCCACGAATATGAAGGTGTTTATACAAAACTCAATGAAAGTGAAAAAAAACTGAATCCAATACATGAGCTTTGTATTACTGTATTATCTGTTCTTCCATCGTTCTTATAACATTTTGATAAGGATGATAAGACTTTTGAACCACCCTGTACACAGCAAATCAAAGTACAATCAGAATTTCCGTTCAAATACTCGCTAGGGATTGTTGGAAACGGGGGTAGAAAAGAGGTCGTACTGCAGCAATGGAAAAATACAATTTTCATGAAAAATCTGTTGATTTATTAATTGCACATATCAAAGCAAATTTTACCATTTATATATCGTACACGTTTAAATTATTAAAGAATTTAACATGACAGCATTTCTTTGGTTAACACTGTATAGCAGCAAAAGTTTGGAAAATATTTTTCTAAGAAATATATTTTTGTATGAATGCTTATGAGCAAGAACATCTTTTTTTTAAAATCTTTTATTTCTAATGTTTGCCTCAGTGTTTCGATGTTTAAATCTTCATTCATTTCTCTGTCTGTCGTACATTGTCCGGAAATATGTAGAAAAATGGCACAGGTGCATAAAATGAACAATAATTTCTTCTAGCCTCTTTTCTCTTTGATTGATCGAACATCTTTACGTTCTGCCTTGTTTGCCAAAAAAATATAAAATATTTGTTCGGTGTAAAAAATTTAAAAAAATACTCCCAGTCGATTAAGCATTTTTCTATTTTTTTTTACACAGCAAATGATTGCTTTTTTAGAAATCAAGAGAACAGATGGTGTGTTTTGCAAATTTTAACGTTAATACGATAAAAATAATTTTCTTCTTTGCTTATAAATATACACACCTGTGATATAAGGTTTAATGATTGACCCGGATTTGTCTGCTAGCAATAATATGACGTTACTTTAATAATGATATCCATCTTGGTAATCAAACAGCGAGACTCTAACACACGCAGTTAGAGAAAGGGAATATAAAACGGTGTTGCTTAGTTCGGCTCAGTATTTGATCATTGGCATTTTGACAAAGTTGTCTAATTTTTAGGAAGACAATAACTGGCGTAAAAATCAGAGATTAACTCAACGAACAAATGTGTCGAACTAGTGATCAGTGCCAATTCAATATTGGCACAATGAATAAATTCGGTTTGGGAAGGAGATGTAGTTTTATTGTGAGAGTAAAATCTTATCTAAATAATAATGTTCAGATATTCCGTACAGCCGTAAAAATAATATATCTGGAAAAGTCAATGTGTGAGAGAATGGTAAGCATTTTTCGTTCCGATAAAGAACTCGATTGTCTTCTAAATTGAATGCTTGTTCCTTTGTTTGAATTTTGGATAGTGAACCGAACTGACAAATTTTTAGTATCTGCTCGTATTTCTTCTATTGTAAACTAATGTTACTAGCATTACAGATAATGCACTTAAAATACTGTAGAAATATTTGGCATCGACATGTCAGATTACATTGTAATCATATAGCGATTTTTAATATGATTTTGTTTTAATATACTAATTTATATACTAATATATATATATATATATATATATATATATATATGTGTGTGTGTGTGTGTGTGTCTATGTATGTATGTATATATATATATATATATATATATATATATATATATATATATATATAATGCTTAGTGGCAAAAAAAGTATTTGATTGACATTTGTAATATAATTGGTCTTTAGTCTTCTGGATGATGAATGATAATAAATTTGACGAATAACATATAATATTGTCAACATATATTTATGGTCTACAAAGGTTTGGTTCATATATACTTACTGTATGCTACATATATATATATATTATGATTAATTTAAATCTCATATTTATTGAATAGTCGTATTTCAATATACATATTTAGGAGTATATTTTAAACGTTTAAAAGCAAATATTTATACTGAAACACGTTTATACATTAATTATAACGTTTACTGAAAGAAGAAATTATGTCAGATTAACAAACATATTTTATTAATTTTTATTGAAGCGGTGCGTCCAGTCTACAAGCCGTTAGTAATGCCTTACATGAACTCATTCAACAATAAACAAATATTTGCTTACCAAAATCAACGAATCTCGGCCGAAAACTGAAGACAGGGCAAGATTTCAATGGCAGCTGTTGTATTCTGTTACACTTGAATGTCTTTTAAATTGGTGTGAATAATTATATTTTTATTTATTTACATTTATATGTATATATTATTTATATTTATATCTTGTTTAGTCCATGAACTTCCCAGTTGACCCTCGTATTTCAACTAGATTTTGTTATGAATTATATTCACACATATTAATCGGTTCATATTACGTTTTCGCGAGAAAAACATGAAACAGATCTGATAATATATATATACATATTTGGATAAATCTGTATTACTGTCGTCTGTCTCCTCTCTCTTTTCCATTTTTCCTTTTCTTCTCTCCCCACTCCCCTCCCATTTCTATATATCATTTCCGTTAAGTTAACCATCTAAATAGGTCAAGGTTCGGTCCTACCCCAATATAAAGCATGCTTAAGAGAGATATAAAATTAACCCCTCCCTATACTCTACCTTGTCTCTTTAACTACAAATCTCACCCCCACTGTTAAATTACAAAAATTACACTACCCATCAATTTCTAATCCCATTTTTCCTTTCATTTCGTTGTTGGAATTGTTACCTGATGATCCGGAGTCCTTTAAAAAGGATTTTGGTGAAATAGATTATTGTAATGGTACCTTAAAGTGGTATGTTTTTCATTAAATATATATATATATATATATGTGTGTGTGTGTGTGTGTATAAATATAAATACGTAAGTGTATATCTACAGATGTTTGTAGGTATGTATGTATGCATGCCCCCCTTGAAATTCTCCTTGAATAGTGAAGAATACTTGATATTTGATAGGATCCTAACATTTAATACCACCTGGTGCCTGAATTTCATTGAAAGTACTGACCATTGAATAGTGTCCCAATAAGACTACCGCGTTCAGTTTAATGTCAAAACTTGGATACATACTTACATATATGATGGTTGTCACTCTTAAATGAGTATCGCTATCACTGACAAATTAGATCCAGGACTTTAGCTCTGGTAAGAACGACAATAGATCTTGAAACCATCGAGTGTCTTGCAATACTTAAGGAAGGTGCTACAAAATAAGTAGTCCTATACAGAACTTGTTTCATAAATTCTGTTTATATTGCAGGTCGGTTTTTATGTGACAGCCGAAACAGGAGATGTTCCTGCAGGTCTTTTGACACACTCGGCATGTCAAGTTATTCTCAGCGTAGTATTAATTCATATTAGTTAAAATTCTAACAATATGTCTCTTCTTGTGGCTAACAATGCCTGATTTAGTAAGACATATTATGCATCATTCATCTCTTGTATATTGATTGATTTTTGCACCAATGTTTTCCGCTTTCATAGTTACACGCTTGACCTTTGCCCAATTCATCGCATGATGTTGGAAGATCTTATTGACTTTATTAATTGTACCTATTCATTTATTTGGTCCATGTGCACCAGTTTTATTAACAGTTTATTCTATGTGACAGGAAGCAAGAGATTCTATTACAGAGTCATTGTAGTATTTAGCTGATTTCTTCGGGGGTCGATTAATGTAGAAGAACTCACTGCAAACCATTTGCTTGAGTATTCTTCACTATTCAAGGAGAATTATAGGGGGACATGCATACATACCGACTAACATCTAAAGATATACACTTACGTATTTATATTCACACACACACACACACACACACACACACACACACACACACACACACACATATATATATATATATATATATATATATATATATGTTATCAGATCTGTTTCATTTTTTCTCTCGCGAAAACGTAATATTTGACGATAAACACGGCTATATGTCTATTAGAAAATTTTAGCAACCAGAACAATCTTGAGCAGAATTGAACACTCAAAAAGAAAACTCCACACATTCATTAGCAAGTAAACATGCAAATGGTCAAGGGACACTTCGTAAAACACTAATATATTCTTAGGGATTTTTGAAAAGACAATAGAATAACAGAATGAAATAATTACTAGGAAACTTCTCCCAAAAGACATCACTACTTAATACCAAAAATTGTGCAATATTTTAGACATTGAACATTATAGAATCAGTGGATTAATTCTCTTCTCAGTCTCAGATTTCATTCTGCTACCCCTGATACCTGGGGACTGGAATGTGTAGTAATTTTTAATTACAATAATATCTATATGCACATCAAAAAGGACGAACGATGAAAGGTTCCAAAATAGGAATAACAGAAGCTAAGGAGAAATAATCATTTAAAAAGAAAACAGCTTTTTCTACACATAGCAGAGAAAAAGTTAGACACTCTATACGTGAGATGTTGTGAGTTTCCCGCGTGTCGGTGTATGAATCAAGACAAACACAGTTGTAGAGGAAAATACTGGTATATTCATAAAAGCAATTAACAATAGAGTGATTAGTAGAACGAAGGTTGGTTAGTACGAAACAATATCCAAAGTCTATAGTCCAACGGTATGTACCGGGTAAGCTTATCTGGACTGCTAAGATATTAACCCCCCCCCACGAGGGCGTCAATCGGCACAAGGCCTTTTTAATGTGGGCATTTCCGAGCCATTAGGCTCGGCCAAAAATTTGAACCCGCCCATTTGAACCCGTATAAACGGGTTCAGGGCCGGTTTAACCTCCCCGAAGGAGACTTCGCCCTTCGGCGTAGCCTCCTTCGGGTTCCTCTCTGTCCGGAGACAGAGAGTTGAACCGAGCAGTCGCTCAGAAAGTATCTGGGCTGCTAACTCTGACTCTCTCCCCAGAGCTGACTTATATAAGAGGGACCAGTCCATTACTAGTTAGAAGAAGGTGGGTGCGCCCCAACAATACGACAGATCAATTCCTGATTGTGCGGACAACAATTTCAGAGTATGAAATCTATGAGGGACCACTTCGGAAAATGGTGATGTTTACATAAAATTATCATTCATAAAGGACGCGGACCCTATTCAAAATATGAATGGAGCAGACATTCGTTGCTAAGTTTCTAGAAATGTATACATACATATATATATATATATATATATATATATATATATATATATATATGTTTGTGTGTGTATGAATGTGTGTTTCTGTTTGTGCATGTATACTAGCCCAATTAGACGTTCCTTGCTTAAGCGTTATTTTTAATCGGTATCCATATTTGAGTAGATGCACTATTTTTATTTATTTATGAAACTCTATCCGAATTCCTCGCGCCTTGCTGTGTGTCACATTTGTTTTGTAATGTGTATTGATTTTAAATCATTGTTATAATTTATGGAGAAAAATGATGCGTTTGAGTATTACTCAATGATCTTACTGATGTGATCACCATCTTCTGTCTTTCTCAATCTTTATTCCTGATAGGAGTCATTCCCTTGTTCCAATTTAAATAGAATTTAAATCAAAGTAATTATAATGAGTGGTTTGTGCAAAAACAGCTTGATCTGTAGCATTTGATATGTATTTGATGCAGTACTTGTTCGAATGAATTGATGAGCAGATTTCAGCATTGATATAACAATTGAATTGCCGCAATAAATATGTATTGTGCGTCACTACCAACTGATTGGTAATTCCTTGCTCAACATGTCGTCCATATTGTATCATTTTGATCTTGTCGCTGTGATCCAAATTTTCTGGTTTTTTGATTTTAAATTTTCGATAGGAGGTATCAGATTGTTAAAATTTAAAATGTAATTTATATCAAAGGCAGCTCTTTTTCAGTGACTTGTTTGTGCCTCCAGGGTAGATCTTTTGATCAAAATCACACATATTATCCAAGTACCCTCGGTAATGTAGTTTCATAATATACATGGTATGGGGGTTTATCTACATAACCCTACAAGGAGTTTCCTGACAAGCTAACAGACAGAGCTTACAACTATATATATATATATATATATATATATATATATATATATATATATATATATATATATATATATATATGTTAAAAATTACATGCCCATTTACATGATGCCAATAAATAAAGTCTAACATTCAATCTATTTATTAAATAAGGTTTTAGATATAATTACTGATTAAACATTTAATATAAATTATTATTATTTTGAAAGTGAAAATGGAGTTTGGAAAGTTAAATCAACTAAATCTTTGACTAGGTGGAAATGAAAAAAAATTATTAAAATTCTCTTTCACTCTCTCTCTCTTTAACTCTCTCTCTCTTTCTCTCTCTCTCTCTCTCTCTCTCTCTCTCTCTATATATATATATATATATATATATATATATATATATATATTTACTATAATAACTGTAAGAATTGCCTAAAAGAAAACATTGGTGATGATACATCATGGAATTTAAATGAAACAATATATTATAAAATGATAAAATATATATTATATATATAAAATATATTATAAAACATAAAATGAATTTTTACGAATTGACACATTAGATTCTTTAGTTAATTACTGTAATGAGTCGCAGAATAATTTTGATTAAAAAAATTCCTCCGTATTTAAAAGAGAAAAAAAAATAGGAAGAAAATATTTACAAAGTTTTTTCATAATCTACAGTAAATTTGCATCCAATTTCTTACAACGTTTGACCTTTTGTATAGGATCGTTTTAAATGTTAAATTCTCGGCGTCTTTCTTTCATATTAGAAAAATACGCGCAACCCGGCATATTATTCGAATAAGTTTTCTCGAAAAATCTGACCAGTAAATGAAAATAAATTCATATAATCGATGTATATATAAAGTTGTGGCATCTGTCTTTTTTATTTGTTATCGAAATCCTCTTAGGGATTTTGATAACCATATATATTATGAAACTAAATTAACCAGGGGACATGGATAAGTATATTTCATTTTGATCCAAAGGGGATCCTCGGAGGGGGAACAAACCCTTAATTTTCTTCCCATTGATTTAAATCAAATTTAAATTTCAATAAAGGAATATCTCCTATTCAAAATATAGAAGGAGAAAGCAAGAAGATGGGGTCAGAAAGGCAAGATAAAATGAGATAATATAGACATCAAGTTGAGTAAGAAAGTACCTATCAGTCGGTACTGGTTTAGAATAAATATTTGTTGCGACAATTTAAATGTTATATCAATGTGGAAATCTGCTCATCAATTCATCTAAACAAGTACAGCATCAAATAAACATCAACGGAATCAGATCAAGCTGTTTTTCTGCAGAAAACCCACATTGAAATTATTTCCCTTTCATTACATTTAAATTGGAACAAGGGAATGTCTCTTATTATAACAATGATTTAAAATCAATCCACATTACAAAAAATGTGTGACACACATCAAGGCGCGAGGAATTTGGCTTGAGTTTCATAAATAAATAAAAACAGTGCATTCACTCAAATATGAGTGTCCATTAAAATAACGTTTAAGCTATAAATTAAAATATGTCGGATTTTTTAAAATGAAAATAAACCCATATATATTTCAAAGTAAAATTAAAATCAACCCATATATATTTTAAAGTAAAGCAAAATAACAGCGTCTCTTTCTAGCCTTTTTTTACAATGAAAGTTAGTGACATCTTCTCTCTTAACTTCCTTCCCTCTTTTTCTCTTTATGTTTTTTTTCTTCTCTACACCTTCGATATCAATATATAACTTCCGTTAAGTTAACCGTTTAAATGTGTCAATATCTGTTAACTCACTCATGTCTCCTCTCTCCCCCTCTCTTCCTCACTTCGTTAATTTACGGCCCGTCAAAAATGTGTAAATTTTCTTTTCATTTTTTATTTGGAAGCAAAGTCTGATGATCCGCAGTCGTTTTAAAAGGGCTGTGATGAAATAATTTATTACATGGAAACTTAAAATGGTCTGTTTTTATTTAAATTATATATATATATATATATATATATATATATATATATATTTAATCATTTTTGATGTATATATATATATATATATGTTGAAACTTGATAAAGAATGGAATAATAATAATACAACACAAAATGTACGTTAACAAAATGTATTGAAACAAGGAAAAGGTACACAATATTTACAGTTATTTTGGTATATTCTTGGGAAGACTGTTTCCTGCATAATGGGTTGACTTAAATTAAACGCAAAACGTCGGGCAGAGTCTCTGGATTGGGTATCTTTTTTTTTTTTAAAACAAAGGGAAGAATAGAATTGGAAATAATAAAAGAGAAAGAAAGGGAAAAAGACATGATATCGACCAGATGTAGAGGCCTCTGACCGACTTCTCCCCACTAAAATTGGACACCCACGTTAAGAAAGTAGAATATTTTTCTTAATTAAGATTTTCGACTATCAGGAAAAACAAAGAGGTAAAAAAGAAGAGCAATTGTTTTGGACCACAGAGGGCGCCAAGAAGGCGGAAAAAGATCCTTTCTAAAGTCAAGACTAATTAGCAGCGGGCTGTTTGACAAAGTCCAAAATTGGATTTTGTTTTTTTTAAACAAGAACGATGTATATTTATATTGGTCGAATACAATCACGTCCGCGGAAGAAGAAGGAAAGAAAACCTTATGTAAATTAGGTGTTCGATCGGAACGATTGGTTGAGAGCGATCACCTGAATATATATATATGAGCAAAACAATATATAATGGATATTGGAAACAAATAAATCATTCCTTAACACCAGTGGTGTTTATTTAATCATTTTATTACAAGAAAGGTGATGAATTCACAAAGACAGAAATAAAGTCGAAGACACTTAGCCCAAGTGATGAAAAGAACATGAAAACCTGAAAGATCATTATTGTGGAGTGAGAACAAAAAGAATAAGTTTCAAGACAACAGACGATGACAACTGCAGTTGCATAATAAATGTTTGAAGATTGTTCCATTTAAACAAAAAGTCTAAACAGAAGAAACGGGAACAGATTTCCGCTAGAGTGTCGAACTAAGTGACATACATACATGAGAAGAGGTAATTCGACATTTTCCTATTAGCATAAAACATACGGTGACATATATCAAATTCAACTGTAAAATGATCAGAATTATCTACCCATCATGCACTGCGATTAAATACGTAAAGTAGAAATACAAAAGAGCAAAGTTCATGGAAACAATTACCATGGAAATGCTTTTTAGTAAAAAAGAAGCTATGTTACGGTGGCAGGAAAGTGACTGAAGTCAAGTGTCCAGATACAGATAACGCAGCAAGTTCTTTGGATTTTGTCAAGAATCTATAGACAGAAAGCAGAAGCAGCAGACCGGATGTGGCAGTAATACTCAATGCATTGAGAAATGGTGGACTTATAAATTAGTAAGTTAGATTCTGTCGCGATAAATTTTCTATCACGTTATGTAATCTAGAATTCCAGTCGGAAAAGAAAACAATGACAATGAGGAAATGAGACTTGAAGAAAATTCTATTCACCAGACAAACTGAAGGCAGAAAACAGCGAAAAACAGCAGATGACACACATCCTGAAAAAGACATGGCACATGAAAGAAAAATGTCTGGCTGTTTTATCTTTTCTACTTCAATGAAACCAATATTTCAGTTAACTACAGTAAATTTATTATTTGATCAATGCGATACCATATCAATATAATTAACGTGAATTGTTATATATTTATTTGCACGCGATATTGTATATATTTGACAGCATTTTTTTTATTATCTATTCATTTTCAAAACGACATTTTTGTCCATATCATTCAATAGTATGAGCTTTTACACGCAGCATTTCATTTTGTTTCTCTTTTTCAGTGAAAGTTGCAACCACTTTGAATGTGTCCGTCATCCTATATATTTTGGACTTTTTTAAATGCCACTATAAAAATTCCTTCATTTACCTACATAACCAAAAATAAACATCGAATCATTTATTTGAATACCACGTCTAATAAACAAATGCATGATCTTAGCTTTATCTTTCATCTAAGTTTTATTTGCTAAAATTGAATTTATTTTGTTTCCTTTAAATAGTATACATTGAATGAAATGATGGCATGCTTTCCCGTCTGAGTTAATTCGTTGGTCACTCCCAGCTTCCACATTAACAGGCATTGATTTACAATGACGCGGTCACAAACTGTGAAATGAATTTAACTTAGGATAGAAATAATTGGTATGGCTTTTGTTTGGAATAAAAGAACCATAACGTTCTTTTATTAACAAATTTTGTAACAAAGTTTTTGCTAGAATGGTTGACTTTATACTCAAAATAGAACACTTTTGCCACTGCTGCCAAAAATTAAAAAAAATGTATGGACGAAACAGAGACACATTCACAAATACACATATACACACACATATTGTCATCCACACACACACACACACAAACACACACAGTCACATATATATATATATATATATATATATATATATATATATATATATATATATATATATATATATATGAGTATTACTCTTCCAGCGGCTTCAAGAACTCAATACATACTAGAATATTGGCGTATCTCTTAAAAAAAAAAAACGTTAAAATTCCCTTCATTCCTGCCGTACGACGATGTCCTAGAGGTAAGTTATCTGACTGATGTCGACTTGATGCAATCGGACTTCTTGCCACACTGAGTAGCCATGAAACAGCGAAACAGTCTATCTGTGGATTAGTATATATATATATATATATATATATATATATATATATGTGTGTATAGCTATATATATATATATATTTGGTTGGATTGATGTGAGTTTGTGACCCTGGGTTTCACGCTTTTGCGATCGTCAGACAAACTGATTAATTTTTTAAAAAATTTTGGGTTTATGTAGATTGCGTGTATTAGTGTTATTATGGGAGTGGGGGAGGGGAATCGTCGTTGTGATGTCATCGTGCTAACGCAAACATAGATGCATGTTCATACGCCCGATGAGGTACGCAGACACACATACAAACTTGCTCGTCCGTCGGGTCTCATACATATATAAACATATGTGGACAGTTTCGGATTTGACATATGTATGTATATGGGTGGTGTTGTGTCTATACATACGCATTTGTATGTTGAAATTCAAAGACTGGAAGTGTAGCGAAAATTTCTCGTGAATATCTACATATATACATGTAAAAAATCAGAGCTATTTTTCTACTGAATAATATTTCCTCGCATGTATGTATATCCGTGTGGTGGTGTTTGTGTAAAATTATGATAGGTAAAAATTATTATTATTTTTATTTTTAATTTAAAAAAAAGGGTTTATTTTTTATATTTTAAAGCTGGTTATTTGCTTGTTTTTGATGACTGTGTATATGTAACTGGTAGAAATTTCGGTTTGTAATCCTTATTGGTTAATTTTTATGGTGATATTTAATATGCTGGGGGAGTGGGTAGTTTACGTTAATAATTATAACGGGTTTATAGGATAATAGTAGATGTGACGTGATAGTAATGTTGTAAGGTGTTGTGTATGATACACCTAATTTACATAAGCGGACTACCGACCATATAAATATGGGTTGGTACCGGAAGACGGGGAAGATAGTAGAGATTAAGAAATTGAATCCAGAGACTCTGCCCGACTGCGATTTAGTCAACCCATTATGCAGGAACAGTCTTCCCAAGAATATACCAAACTAACTGTAAATATTGTGTACCTATTCTTTGTTTCAATACATTTTGTTAACGTACAGTTTGTGTTGAATTATTCCATGCTTATTTAAGCTTCAACATAAGGGATTGGAGACAATGATAATATAAGTAGCTAATAGTTATTGTAAATTGGTAGAAGTGATTATTAATGGTGGTGGGAGAATGCTAAAAAACAATAAATGTAATTATTGTGGTGGTCGCTTGAACTAAAAACTAGTTGTTGGTGTTTTATTTTATTATGTTATATGTATTAATTTATTTTGGTATGAATCCTGATAATAGGTACTCTGTGTAAAATTATGATAGTTGAACATTGCTCTAATATTTATTTTGATTTTTAATTTACAAAAAAAAACAACTTTTGTTATTAATTTAAAGCTGGTTATTTGCTTGTGTTTTCTTAGTTTTTTGATGACTGTGTATATGTGACTGGTAGAAATTTCAGTTTGTAATCCTTATTGGTTATTTTTATGGTGGTATTAAATATGCTCGATTCGGCTAGTTTTTTTCCTACATTATAAGTGTTTTAATTTTTACTGTGACGGAAAGTGTTGCATTAGTGTTTCGTGAAGCTTTCATGTTTTGGCAAAAATCTCATTTTTTTTCAGAATATCTAACCACTTCGTTGATAGGCTACTTAAACACTGTGAAGAATGGAAAGGTTTACAGAAATATTTGACAAGAACTACATGTAGAGAAAAGGAAAAAAGCGAATTTTTGTGGGGTGGGGGAAGATGGAAGACCTCTTTGACATAGCTCATTCAGATATTTTGTGACAGAGGAAAATTGAAGAGGATAAGAAGTTCTTAATGGTTTAGCACCAAAAAGACGACCAAGCTGTATGTTTTGGGGGGTAGATCAAAATGTAAAACACAAGGAAGAAAGAACGTGTACTGCAATGGAAAATCCCAGGAAAAAATACCCATGAAGAAATAGAACAAAACTGAGTTACTCATCAGTTTGCTACATGAGAAAGTGATGACTCAACATCAAGCAACCTACGCAGTGGTGGTGTTAACGACAGTGAAAATTTCTCTGTCATCGTTCAGCTAGGATCAGCAAGAACCTCGTTAGCGTCAACAGTTACAGTAACGAGGTACATTGTGGTTTTTTACTCCCAGTCTCGTTGAAGTTTTTGATAGGTGCAAAATCACTCACAGAAATAAGTTTTACATATTAATACCTACTGCAGAAGCGTTATACTAACACCTAATCGCATTTCTATCTAACGCATTAGGAAAGAAAATTAAAGCAAGGCATTGCAGCCCAAATTTAAGCTAACCAACTGAAGAATTGTTTTGCACTGGGATGGAAAGTTACTACAAGAACTAACATGCGTTGGGTATGTTGGTAGATTATCAATAATAGTAAGTTTTCAATGCAAGGAGCTAATGGTTTGAGTCCCTGAAATACCAAAATCTTCAGGAGAACAGCAAGACATGGCTGTTTACCATGCAGTGAGGTATAATCGACAAATGTCAGGCACTCTGCTGTGATATCTCAGCAGGTAACACAGGATGAGAAAATTAGGCCTATACAAATCTAGAAAAAAATGTTCAATATCAACCTGTTGTACATCCCTTACCGTCATCTCATTTTTCAATTTAAGGAGCTGTTTCGAATAATTGGTGTAACTTCTGATCCAGACATGACGTTTTTCATAAACTTTTGGTAAAACCTGGATGAAACGCAACAAGAAAGTTTACATAAATGGTATCAATGAAGTACCAGATGATTTCCGTTCTACAGTTCCTGATTTTCTTGAATACCACCTTTGCAGAGACAACACAGAGATGATCCTCCTTGGCGGAATTCCGAAAAACGGGATATCGTTTTGTATCCCAGGATCTGTTAGTTATACTAGGTAGGTGGCAAAAATAATTTATACATTCAAGATATACATGTGTGGCACCATGCATCCAGGCAGAGAAAGAAAGGCAAAAAGGGAAAAGGAAAGAAAAGAAGAAAGGAAGGGAAAAAGTAATGCGAGACGGATCATAGGTGATAAGCGAACACACACACGGCTTAAGAGGCAATAATAAAAAAGGGTTATTTTGGATAAGTGGCAAATGGCGAAAGAGTGTCATTACAATGACAATGAGATTGAGTGTGTAGGAAGTGTTATCTAAGGATATGAAAACAAACTATTGGTACGAGAAGGCATCTTATTATCAAAACACAGACCACCGGCCAAGGGAAAATTCAGGCGAAAATGTTATTTCGATAAGTGACGACAAGAAACAGGCGACTAAAAAAGACTTTGGACAGATATGAAAATTAAAGGCCACCTGCGAGCAATCATTGACCGATTTTCCTACTTGGCCTGCGCAAATGGAATTGTGTTATCAAGAAATGTTCGCCAAAGAAAGTCCACTTGAAAACGTTAGATTTTGATAATTGACAAAACACAGGTGTAGCTAAGGAGCCTTAGCTAGATATGGAAAATTAAAATCCCACACAAGCAGTCTCGCTAACTAAACTCTTTTCGACAAAAGAAACTTTTGCCCTGCGATAATAAAATTTTGTTATCAGACACATGAACCGAAGGAAAATGAATGGAATAAGAAATGTTTTTATTTCTTCCTTGGAGACGTCAGGCCGATTGAAAACTTGGAGAAAATTCTTTTCTGAGGCAATGTCGGGAAACCAGCCATCTGATGAATTAGCGATAAACTGCTTGACAAACGCCACGTGTTGAACAAAGAGTTGTCATATTATCCGTTCATGATAACGGCGATTTGAACAGAAGAGATAATTAATTTTTTAGTTAAGCAAGGTATTTTTTTCCGAAACAAAACCGCGGGTTGTTCACGCCCGACTAAGACGTCATTGGTCAAGTGGTGATCACATGACGCACGAAGGAGGAGGAAAGATACCCGACCAAGACCTCATTGGCCGAGAGTGATCACGTGAGG
This sequence comes from Acanthosepion pharaonis, assembly GCA_903632075.3. NCBI lineage: Eukaryota > Metazoa > Mollusca > Cephalopoda > Sepiida > Sepiidae > Acanthosepion > Acanthosepion pharaonis. Next base: position 1,369,998 of record CAHIKZ030003325.1, on the reverse strand, counting down.
CACGAAGAAGGCTGTCGACGCCCCCATCCAGAGTATAAGTATGAGAAGCCGCTACGAAGAAGTGGGGAGGGCAGTTAACGCCCCTCAGAAGCATGGTGAGAAAATGGGAGTGAAAAAAAAAGTTACCAAAAATGGAAAAGAGTGGAAAATCCCTAACCAGAAATAAAAGAGGTGGATATATATTTAGAATTATCGAGGAACTCCCCGACGCCAACAGACCCAACCCCGTTTTTGTCGGCGTCAATAAAAGCCAGGCCCCAACAGGCAGAAATCAGTTCGCGCCCTGACGGCAGAGATGAGTGCCCAGTAGTTCGAGCCCTGACAGCAGAGATGAGTGTCCAGTAGTTCAGGCCCTGACGGAAGAGATGAGTGTCCAGTAGTTCGCGCTCTGACGGCAGAGATGAGTGTCCAGTGGTTCAGGCCCTGACAGCAGAGATGAGTGCCCAGTAGTTCAGGCCCTGACGGCAGAGATGAGTGTCCAGTAGTTCGGACCATGACGGCAGAGATGAGTGTCCAGTAGTACGGGCCCTGGCGGCAGAGATGATAGACCAAGATAGCTGACCAAGATTCACGCAACATTTCGGACTCCTCTTCAACCAAGAACAATTATTTTGAAGAGCGACTTAGAACCAGACCACAGAAATAAGTTTTTCGACTTTCGTCCAAAGACACACCGAAACACAAATTTCTTAGAGAGCAAACAACTTGAAGCGTTAAAACTTGCCTAGCGAAAACGACGTGTCACAATCCACAGAACGGGTCGGGAGATAGATGCAGTCCTATGTATCGAACAATTAGACATAAAGTTTGTTACCTTTTTCTTTGCTACTTTGAACTTTTTGAGTTTTTATTTTATTTTCTTTTATGCATATTTGTGTTTATCACCCCGTTGAACTCAATTTGCATTACGGCCCCAACCACTGTTTGATCTCGTCTGTCTAAGATCAATTCACAACGTGGGTAGGCAGACTGGAGATCAGTGCAGTTACCTTGGTAACCAGGCGTTGGAAGCGAGTTGGGAACGGCGAGGCTGATATCAAATCTAACCAGATTCCCACCCGAATCACCAAAAGGTTAGAACGTCACATTTGGGTGCCGCGACCGATACCAAGCCAGTTGGTCGTCACAGTACGAGACAACACGACTGACGCGACAGGCGAACGTCACGTTTGGAGCAGCGACACCCGGACGGAGCAGCGAGGAGCGAACAGCTGGCGCCGCGGCGAAGACGTCACAATTGGTGCTGTTTGGGGACGTCACAACTGGTGTCGTGACCGGGATAGGACCCTGGAACGGCCACAATGATAGGACGTCAGAGTCACAGTTGGCGCTGCGACCGGGGGACGACGTCACACATGTTTCAAGACCAATTTAATTTATCTCATGGGGAGGAGATCACTTTAAGAAGAATATGTATTTTTTTTTGTTCGAATTAAAGTTCGAGCCTGGTTTATGCCATCAGAAGCAATGAAAGCAACTTCTCATGATTTTCTATTCATGTTTCAAATAATAAATTATTAGGATATTGAACCAGAAATCAATAAGGCTACCGCAAATTTTTTTACAGTCATCTTTATTATTTAGCTCCTGAAACTCTGGGTTTATCCATATTTGATGACGATGTTCCAGCAGAGAACAAGGCAAATATAGTTCAAGTTATGCTGAAAGCAGACAAAGGTGAAGAAGAAGAAGAAGTAGAAGAAGAAGAACAAATCAACTGAAGTATATTCTACACCAAATTGATTTTTCTTACTTTACAAACATCGTGTTTACATCTTTTTAACTCTTGGTACGAAAACCTTTTTTTTTCTATCAAGTCCGATTCCTTCGACAAAGACCTTGTAACATGGAAGGATGATCCATTATTACTATTATTATTATTATTATTACTCCAATAGCCAAAATGACAGCATGATGCGAAAAATGTTCGAATCAGAATCGTGCATATTTGTCAGCAAAAATAAACTGTTTTTTTTTAAATCCTGACAAACAACGGTTATATTACAGATATATAGATTTGTTTTACGATAAAATATTTATTATAAATCAAACATTAACTTTGCAACAGGCGGCGTACGTCCTTTTGTCATATGTATTTTTTGAAAATTCTTATTAAGTATATTTTTCGTTATGACAAATTCCGATTCTAATATTGAAAATTATAGGAGATAATGTGACAAAGATGTAAAAGTATCTTCAGACAACGCATCTTCAAGTCCGAATGAAAGACAAACCTGCATGAAAGAAAGGGCGCTTTGAATTTTTATGTAATAAATATGCTTCAGCGACAAATTTATTTTTCGGGTATTGAAGAAGTTAATTTCTGCTGGATTTAAAATTTAACTCATTTTTTAGAAGATGTCTGTTTTCGTTTGCCTGTTAATTTGTGCAGCTCATCATTACAAACACACACACACGCACGCCCACACACACACACACACACACACACATATATATATATATAAATATAAATATAAATATATATATATATATATATATATATATATAAAAAGATAAACAGTATGCATATATAAGTTAGCACTGCATGATTCATCTTCCTGCTTTAATCGATCATCACTGTCTATGCAATTTTTAAAAAAACTTTCATATAGTTTAAGTTAGTTTTATTTTTTAACTCAGAAAAAATATTTTCTATAGGTACGTAAAAACATTTCTGATTTTACCACGTAATATTGGAATAATTCATTTGTGAGGAAATACCACGAAAATTGACTTGTGCAAGAATCAGTTTAGTGAAAACAAATTTGATCGTTTCGGCTGGTAACTTTATGTATCTGATAAACATTATGTTCCCATAAAGAAACGGATCTATTTAGATGATGAACAATTCTTTTCTTCCCATCCTTCTGAAAGAATAACAAATTAATATCTCCTCCATTTCTACTGAGACAAATTTGGGTTCGATGAAGCATTGATTTCATCACGTAATTTTGCAATTTGTGCATTCAACATCTCTTTATTATGTGGCAATCGTAAACAATTTCCGATATTGAATAAAACAAAAATATTTTTAAATTCTTATTTTAGAACCTCGATACTTATCCCGATATATGTGCTTGCAATGATAGATCGACTGACACCAAGATTGAAATCGACCCCCCCCCACCAAACCTGTAATGTATACATACGCACATATGCCTATAGGAAAGGCATGGAACCATTACTTTTCCTCGAGCTATGGGTGTAATAGTTGAGCGGTCCTGTTTATTATGATCTGGAATTGGAATGAAAGCAAGCATGGCACAAACAGTGAATACAGCAAAAACATTTAGAACAGAAGACAAAGAAAACGAACTTAGAAAAAGTTAGGCTTGGGTTAATTCTGTCCAACACCACAAGATTCTAGGAAACCAAAAAAATTGACCTAAGAATTCGAGTCATTTTCTTATATACTCTGGCAGAACTTGACTCACGCATGTTATTCACGGTGTCCAACAGATTTAGAAATATTTTAAATATCAGGTAAAAACGTTTCGTCAAACTACTGATTAAAAATGCCTTCAACCGAATGAGTCTCGTGTGTCGTAAGGGGGAATAAACTTCGTTGGATTCAGCACTTTGGGGATATTGAATAGCCAAAAAAATGAACATTACGAAATAACAAAGATCACATAATAACTTCCCAAAACTACAAATGCTAAAATAGATAAAACATATAACATAAATAGAAATTAATAGCCTAAACAGGACAGTGATATTACACACAACTTTGAACATAAGGTTAGGAAGGAACGCAACACGAACACAAGAAAGGGCGATAACTAACCGTAAACGTGAAAAAGTGTGTTTTAATATTTTATTTATAAATTTCAAACGATAGTAATGACAAATGGTCATTCAATGAATGCGAAAATCTCCCTTTATAGAAACTAAACTTACTATTATCAGTATGCTGTAAATTAACTCTCATCAATGCTCACGTAACTTTCATTCAAAACTAAAACTTGTATAATAATAATAATAATAATAATAATAACATCTGGCCATTTTATTATAAAATTTAAAGTTATGCGATAGTCCTACCAATCCAGTACAGTGCTTAAATTCATAAGAATAATAGCTTCACCCCAACAAAATTGCCTCCTTATTGAAATGACAGTCCCTGCTGACTGCAATGTATCTTTGAAGATATTCAAAAAGCTGTCAAAATATAAGGACCTTGAAATAAAAATCTCAAAAAATGTGGCACATGGGAACATCAACAATCCCTGTTGTAGTTGGAGCCCTAGGATTGGTTGGAAAAGATTCCAGTAGACTAATTGAAGGGATTCCTGGATCTCCATGCCTCAAAGTTATACAAAAAATTGTTCTGACAAGTACAGCCCACACTTTACGAAGGCCTTTATATATGTATTTTTTTTTTTTGTCAGTGGAAAGTGCCATGATGCGATTTCTAACCTTAGGTCCCTGTGAAGAATCCGGAAAGAAATTTGTAAACGCCAGAAATCAAAGAAAATAACTAACTAAATAACTAACTAACTAAATAAATAATAATAATAATAATAATAATGATAATAATCAGAAGAAGAAGAAGAATCAGTGTGTAGGAATATAAGTTTCTTTCTATGATATGCAAAATAATCCTGGTAGCCTGCAGCATTTAATTTTCAGGTCAAGGTAGTATATATTAAAATGCTAAACTCATTTGTAAACTAGGTAAAATCAGATAATATTATATTTACGCTTTCATTCGTACTATTATCCTTATCTTTGTTGTTATTAGCAAGAAGTTTATATTATTCGGGTAAAATACACGGAAATTTCAAGATATAATTTAAAGAACATACCTTTATTTCATCTGCTGTCGTTGTGATAATAGCAAGAAAATGAGAACAATAAACCTAATGTAAGTTTTTTTTAAATCATTTCATCCCAGGCAAAGCAGCAAATCCTTTAAGGCGCAGGGCTTTACGTAATTTGAAAGATTAAAAGGAAAAGAATAATAGAAGATAAAAATTGACATTGCATTTATATTTATGAAGATAAAACTTGACTGGAAAGCACAAAACCGGAAAATATTTCCGCAAGAGAGAATAGTGGAAAAGTAACTTTTTGCATGGAACTGACGGTTACATCTAGCCATTTTATTATAAAATGTAAAGTTATGAGATAGTCCTACCAATCTAGTACAGTGCTTAAATTCATAAGAATAATAACTTCCCATTCCAGAAATTTAGACTGATTTAGTGTTATGTTTCATTTTTTTTAATAAGAGCAAGGAATCCATATGATTACATGAATCCACATCATCACTTGTGACATTCGATTGACGAGACTACTTTCAAGACATGTGGTGAAGTAATAGATACAGATTCCTTTCTTTGCTGAAGTTATTAGTTTCACACCCCAAGTGGAATGCAGAACCTCTTCTGTTTATAGTGATATTATTTCATAGATCACTCTGCTTTGATGGCTGAAGTCTCTGAGTTTATTTTTATGCTCATACAGCTAAAAAGCCTATTTAGATATAATAATGATTTCATGCCTCTCTGTTCTAGGCATGTAACTCATGACGGAAGCAATGTTTGGCATTTGCTCATAAATATTAATAGAGAAAATTAATATTGGTTTTTACTTTTTTAACTTCATTCAATGAAAAGTGATGATTATTTATCCACTGATGTTACATTTATACTCCTAATGTTTTATTTGCAGAAAGCACTTAAACTCATGCAATATCTATCCTTTTATATATAAGAGACACTTGCTTGATTGATTGCCGACTTTAGTATTTCGAAAAGCGAGTACAAAGCATAGAATCTCAGGTAATGTACTGAGGGATATGTGGCAACCAAGCCATGTCTATTTTTTTTTCTTTGTATTAAAAACTGGCAGATTATCTGACTTGCATGTCTGTAAAATATACATAATTAAAAATGTTTTGTATTTCTTTTGATCTTAACTAACCGCGAATCGTTTTTGGCTGTTCTTTCTGTTAAGCATATAAGTTGACCTGTTGACCTCTTTTCTTCACTTAGTTCATTTCGCTTTCTATTCCATGCGCTTTTTTTTATTTTACGAATATCTCTTTTTACTCACACTTCGATGTATATCCGGTTACGTCTTTCATTCTATCTTTTTTTCTTAAAGGAAAACGCACCATTTTCTTGCATTATTTTCTATTATTTTAATCATTTCACACCAAGCAAGGCGAGAATGATACTAGTGCGCCTGGCGTTACAGGGTGTGAAAGAGAAGACTGAGAATAGGGAGGATTTAGGACAAAGGATGAACGGGATTCAAGAAGACAGAAGATACCGATTGATGTTTCATTTACATTTTTGAACATTGTAGTTATCAGGGAAGAAAGTAAATGGAAATGAATCCATCAGGTGGGAAGTCAGAAAAAATAAACCGTTGGAGTAGAAGTGCCGGTTGCATTTAGGTAATTCAAAAGTAAAATGCGGGGACCTAGGTAGCAATCTAGTAGCACGCTTAAATTCAGGTATTCAGGCCACAACGGATAAAAAGCTCGTCAGTGCAGTTTCTATGAGAATATTTCCAGAAAAGACAAAGGGAAAACCACTTGATATCGGTGAGAAACTGACTGAAATCGAGTTGCCTGGTCAGGATCGATTATATTATAGATACATTGTTTGGATTTTGTCAAGACCCTCGAGATAAACAGCAGGGATACCAGACCAGATATGGTAACAGTATTCAATGCACTGAGGAATGGTAGATTTCTAAATGTGCAAGATGGATTCCGACGAGATAAACTTGCTGGTACGACAAAGTGACCCAACTTTTCTTGCTAAAATGCGACCTTGTCATTCGTTTCTTTTCTCTTAGCCATTCCGGAATCTCCATTCTACTTTTATAGATGTTTTCGACTTATAATTCCTTCTTTACTTAGCTTTTCTTTTTAGTTTTTCATCCACTTTTCTATGATTACAATCTTTATTCTATTTGGAACGTCATACCCTACTTTTGTATAAGTTATTATTACTTTTAAATATATTTTCTCTAATGGAGGTGAAATAAATTGTCTACTCAAAAATGACTTAACAGAAGATTCTCGAAGGAACTCAGGCAAATTTGCCTTGGATCTGTCATCTCGCCAGTAGCCTGAGATTGAAGCATTAGTGTACTTCGGGCTCCCTTCGTGATTCACTGTCCAGCTGTCACTGTCTGACTGACTGACCACTATTCGTCTGAATGTTTGCTTTTATTGACGATCATACAAAAGCAAGACATTTTGATCCTCTGCAGTTTGACAAGTCAGTACTTGGAAATTTCATTATTTGTCTGTGTTTTTCTCTAAGGACTATTGACTTTCCATTTTGTTTACCAGTAAGAGGAATGTTTTTTATCAATATTTTTCGTTCGAAAAGTACCACTTTTTCACTGTCGGTGTCGATTCTTTTGGACTTAGCCACAACCTATATACGATTAAGCCAAACTTAATTTTAGAGTTTGTCCTGGCTCCACTTTAGTATAAGTACAATTAACTTTGTCACATCTACTATGTGGTCTCGGTATCGGTGATGAGACATGTTTTATTTTTCTTTTATATTTTGGGATGAATGATAAGTGTTAGCGGGACAGTGTTGTAGGTTTGTGCATAATTGTACTAATAAATACTGCGAAATTCTAGTTCTAATCCGGCCCGCCCTAGTAAGATAATTTATGGTGTCGGACATATAACAGTTTCAATGAAATATGACAAATTTAATGATAATTCTGATAATGTCATTTGACTATTCCGACAGACAGACAATTAAAAATGTTTTATTGAATGTCATTGAAAACAAGCGAAAATGTCTGAGTTTTAATTTATAATTCCGTCTATTCATTTTACAAATGAGCAGTCATAAATACATATATATATTTGTGTGTTTCTGAGTCTCTGTCTGTCTGTCTGTCTGTCTGTCTCTCTCTCTCTCTCTATATATATATATATATATATATATATATATGTGTGTGTGTGTGTGTGTGTGTGTTTGCGTGCGCGCGTGTGTGTTGGGTGCGATGGGTAAATTGTCGTCGTTTTATTTTTAATACTTTCTGTGAGAAAAAGACCACCATGGCGCAATTCACTCCGTCATAAATTTGGATATATATATATATATATATATATATATATATATATATATATATATATATATATATATATATATGTGTGTGTGTGTGTGTGTGTGTGTGTGTGTGTGTTACTTGGTCTTTTCTTTTTGATTTTCAGAATCTTGGGGGTCCGATAGGTTTCCACAACCAATCGCCAAACGGAATACGCTAAAAAAGGCGTAAATGTTACTGTTTTCCTCCAGACACGAGGAAGAATCTTGAAAAATTTTTAATGATATTATATATATATATATATATATATATATATATATATATATATATATATATATATATATATATATATATATATATATATATATATATATATATATATATATATATATTGCATATATACCTATATACCTGTATTTTAATTTTAATCTCATAGCGTTTAATTAACGACTAATTTTTGGAAACGTGTGTAGCTTCAAGAATATTACGCGGATATAATATATATTCATCTAACATTACTTCACTATGTTGGAAAGCAACCAATCTTATTTTTATTATTTTTATAATTATACTATTCTGTCGCAGCTGTAATAAGGCAGATGATACAGCAGTTATTTTCGCAGCTGTGTGTGCAAAGTTTGTATGGAATTTCATTATTGTAAATAATCGTTAGTACGTTATAAACAAGGTGATATTTGAGAGTGAATAGAAATAATCGTTTAAAATTAATTATTGTAACACCATTTGAATTACGACTACAACAGATGCCCTTTTCTCAGAAGACTGTCAGAAAGAGAACATTCGTCTTATGGATTGAATTTATGTAGGTTACTCGTCACAGAATGCATATAAATATAGGTAGCAATCCCTCTCTGATAAATGTTTCATTTTAAATAATGGGTGTTTTTTCTCTAATGTAATGGCTACGGGATATTATAATCGTATCTATCTCACATCAACTTATACATCATTTGCGATAACACACAAAATCATTGGAAATGTCTAATAATGCTGCAGAATGCACATGGAAGGAATGATCATATGTGACATGTCTATACTAATTAAGTTAAAAAAAAGAAGTCTTAATTTTTCCCACACGAAAACACTACCGATTACCGAAATTTAGATATCAAATTCTTGCTTAATCTCTACTGGTTTTTCGTTTTAGGCTAAACTTTTATTAACCATTTTATTACACCTTTACATGTTGGTCAAATGAAAGCAAACTATATATTCTGAAGAACTCAGTTTTTTATGTAAATAGAATGTTTTTTTATGTGCAATACAATATGTACAATAGACCGTTTTCAAAATTCTGATGCCAAATACGTCAGTATATACTTTCTTAATTGTTTACATTTTGCGAAAATTTCACTCCGTTTATTTAATAATATCTGACTTTGAATCAATAGCTTCATCTACCGCAAGGAAAATTCCCTGTGTCGCGCCAGAAAGATTTTTCTCGGCCGAGTTCATCTTTCAAATCTATAAATCAACCATTCGACCTTGCATGGAATACTGCAGCCATATATGTTCTAATGCCCTCGATATTCATCTCGACGTCTTTAACAAAATCCAGAGAGGGATATGGAATGCAATGCGTCCTGATTTCTTATCTCGTCTACAGTCATTTTCTCACAGACGTGCCCTGCTTTAAACTGACTTTTCTACAAGTATTTTCAAGGGAACTAATCCGACGAGCTACATTCGTTGGTTCAAAAGCTGCTTGGATTTAAGCATGCTACTAAAAAAAAATAGGCAGCATACCACATTTGCATTATACATCTGAACTTTTTATGGTATTACATTCTATAGGTATCGCATTACATTTGTAATATCTCTGAAGTATGTTTCATTGTTTTAGTTAATATGTTTAAAATACCTCTTGTTCGACCTGGTGTAGTTTTTCTGGAGATGACTTTCGAGTTTAACAATGAACCTACAGGATATATTTTAACGTATTAGGCGGGATCATATTCTTTTGCTAATTTTTATTTTTTCTCGCCTTGATCACAAATTTTTCAGACTTTCAAGTTATGCTTTTTAATTAGTCGTTCTATATTGGGCATAAAAATAAAGGTAATATTTCGTGTGTTTCTATTAAATATTTAATTTATTGCATAGAAAAATAACATTATGCTTTTTTTCTTTCTAACAGCGACATTAGGTATTATTCCTGTATTTTCCATTTCCTTACTACAGGGGCACACAAAACACACAAATCCAAACACAATCACACAGATACACCCACATATATTTTAAAATATCATATCTATCTATCTATCTATCTATCTATCTATCTATCTATCTATCTATCTATCTATATATATATATATATATATATATATATATATATATATATATATTTCTGAGATAAGGTATTATGTACACTATTTACATTATTCGGATTATTGTCCTCGTCATTGTCGCCATATTTATTACAACTTTTCCCCCATGTACGATCCGGCCTTCTTCAGGAGAATCCTAAATTTTGGCTTAAGGATGAAACATGGCTCGATACTTTAATTCAATTTCAATAATTATATTAATTTTATTGATTGATTTTAAAAGTTCTGAATATTTCTCAGATGAAGAGGAAATTCGTCAGAAATTTGCACAAAGATAATTTCGGAAGGAATATGGTTGAAGCTTTTGACGTCATGGTATGTATAGTCAAATTGTGAGTGTTGTGACATACGAAAAATATTTGATGACGTAAGTAAGATGGCTGTGTGTGTGTGTGTGTGTGTGTCTGTGATTGTGTGCGAGCGTGCTTGCGTGTGCGTGTTTTTTAAAAAAAAAATTTTTAATCTAACTTTTGATTGTCATATGATTCGAACATTAATGACTACGGTTGTATCTTATTAACACAGCACACGGTTTCGTTTGCGGCACACGCATCCTTCACTGATTTTCACCGGTTCTTATCGTGGGATCGCCATATGACGACTGCTGTTAAGAATAGTATGGTAAGCTATAAACCATCGGAATAACCCCGCAGGTTTTCCCAGGTTAGGAAAAAATCGCCCATTCCTGGTGGCTTGTTTGGTGTTCGTCCTAGTGCAACGAGTGCGTATCCATCACACACACACACACACACACACACACACACACACACACACACACACACATATATATATATATATATATATATATATATATATATATATATATATATGTGTGTGTATGTGTCTGTGTCTAAGTGTGTGTCTGTATATGTATGTATATATTAAGAGAGAGACAGAGATAAAGGTAGAGAGAGAAATAGATAAAGCGTGGGGAGAGAAAAAAAACATATAAAATATGAACCTACAATATTTATCTCAACGAATGCTCTATATTTTGAAATGTCTGCATGTATATGTACGCTCGAGCAATTATATGTATATGGAAATCAAAATTTCAGCTAATTACTATATTATTAGAAGAATTAAAATCATACCCATGCAGTTATAAATCGGACATAATTCACTATTTACATTATTCGGACTATTGTCCTCATCTTTGTTGCCATATTTATTACAACGTTTCGGCCGTTGTACGCTCCGGCCTTCTTCAGGTGATTGGAATGTCGAACTGAACCTTTTATTTCGCCCACAGGGGTAGACTATTCTAGTTCCACGTGCCATGTCTAATGGATGTCGATTATCAGTTATCTCCTGCTTAATTCCCCCTCTAATTTCTCGACCGCCTTAACCATGTATAGAACTCACAATCTTTGGGTCCTGTCACGGGATCTAACTAACGCCTTTATCCACTGTGACATGTACAACGGCCTAAACTTTGTAATAAACATGGCGACAATAATGAGGACAATAGTCGGAATAATGTTAATAGTGTACGAAATGCCTCATCTCAGAAATATAGACAGATACTGACATAATTCATAAACCACAGGCATATTTTGATTCACCGTCTGAACATTAATCCTGAATGAAAGGTAAAATCCTCAAATCTTATCTTCATATAACGCTTTGTATTATTTATCTGTCTTCTTTAATTTTCACAACATCAACAGAAAAATGAATTCTTCAAAAATAAGATACTTCCATTGTTATGCTGTAAACAGAAAATAATCAATCCTGAAATCCATCACACAATATAAAAATTGTATCGACCTTCAAAAACTCGTACTGACAAACAATAGATTACCCTCTTTCATCGGGTCACACAAAGTTTCTTTCAGCCGAAAAACATCAGATTGTTATTGGCCAATAGAAATAGAGTTGTAATCACTTTGTTAGATGTCGATTGGTGGAAGAAATTCTCGTGATTGCGACTTTTATCCGTGCGGTTAAAAAGTAATTATCTTCAAATTGTTTCGTGTTTTCCATAATCCCAGTCACATGAACGTATTTTTCGCTGCACATTATTGATAAAAATGAAAGCGATTCGCTGATTAACATCCCACGATATGTCTGCATTTTCTTCCGCTTCTGTTTGATATAGACTAATTTACTAACTAAATAGCTTTTATTCAACAATGTAAAAAGAAGTATTCGTTTGTACGTACATAGTGTTAGATAAAAATTCATAAGGCTTAATACTTTCCGTCTAAATTAAATGCAAAGGAACATATATAGTTATCACATAATTTTTAATAACGATCTTAGATTTATAGATTTCTTTAAACAATTTAAAAATATCTCAGTTACTAGTAACAAGGGCATTAATAACATACCCTCTGTAAAAACAAAAATAAAATAGGCTTTATGAATTTTCGGCTTCTTTATGAGATTGGATCAAAGAAAACAACATCCAATATTTATATTCACGTTAAATAATGTATATTTGGAGAGCAAGCTTTCTCTAAAACCGGTTTCGTTGAACATAGCAGACAAGGAAGATTCGATGAGATTTTTGTATTCATTTATTTTCAAGATTCTTACATTTTTCCGTTGGGAGTAAAAGGAGGACAAAAAATTGTCCGTACTGTCATTTTATGGAGCGCTTTAGGCCACGCTGTGAGCTATTTTCATGGATTTTTTTTTTATGTTGCTAATTTCTTTCAATGATTAAGGTGTAGTTTTCCCTTAGTCTTACGGGAATAATACGGGAAAATTTAAGATTATTGTAAAAAAAATAAATAAGAATTTAATCAATTTTTTTGGGTCCGTTATATTCAACGAAACATATACATTAGCAGATAGCAACAAAATACTATACATTTGACACTGTAAAGAAAGGCACCAAATAATCGAAACTAGTATTACACAAAATCAACCCGTATTAAATGAAATATCTTTCTTGACAGTAAATGATAATATTTAAAATTCATATGAAAAATAAAAAAAATAAGTATACAATTATGTATAAAACCATTTTAGTTGTTACCTAGCTTTATAAAATCGCCATCAAGATGACTCATATTCAAGACAAGTCCATTTCAATTTGAAATGTAACGTTCAAAAACTCTCCGTATTTTGCTAATATTGTCTAAGATACTGGTAATGACCGAAATGATCAAATGTACGTTATCGAAACAGAAGAAAGCTGATCTGAAATTTTGATCTGCCTATGCATCAACTCATTCGAAAATCAGATAATTATCATAGAAAATTAAGCAGAGAATTTCTCAGCTAAATTCAATCCAAATTAATTAAATTATTTTTTTAAGCAGAAATGTTCAATATGTATGTGCGTTTGAAAGTGTTGTTTGAAAATGATAGACAACATATATACAACATATACAGACATATATATTAATCACCCCATGCAAGGCAGTAAAGCCACTAAGAAAAAAAGGGTCACTGGACGTAAAAGAATTAGAAACAAAAACTTTAATAATAATCTAGAAGACGTAAGATTAATCAAGAGGACAGTAGATAGTGTATACGCATGTATTGTGTGTCTGCACCCATGAATATATTTAATATGCATATTTACATCCCGTATAACAAATATATAAACAGTTGATAAATATATTGCGTTAGTTTCTTTTAAGCTATTTATATTTTACGTATATATATATATATATATATATATATATATATATATATATATATATATATATATATAATTATATAATTATGTATTTAAAAATTATAAAATAAGTATGTTATAATTATAATTCTAACATAACATAAATATGTTATAATTTGTAGTGATTTTATAACATATTTATGTTATAATTTTTAAATAAATAATTATATTCGCTCTACACTGTACTGAGCACTCTTTTAAGAATAGTAATTGTTATTGGAATTTATTCCGTATACACCAAACATATACTTGGGTATATATATATATATATATATATATATATATATATATATATATATATATATATATATGTGTGTGTGTGTGTGTGTGTGTATATATGTATGTATATGTATATATATATATATACATACACACACACACACACACACACACATATATATATATATATATATATATATATATATATATATATATATATCAATATATATATATATATATATATATATATATATATATATATATATATATATATATCAATATATATATATATGTATAATATTAGTGGTACATATACACATACATATAAAAATACATAAATATCTATACATACATGCATACGCATACATATATATATATTATAAAAAAAATTCGATGATAGAATCCAGGTAGAACTCAATGTCTAGGACAGAGTAAGGGTATAATAAAAAGGCTTAAACACTAATATTCCATGGTCATTAATTATTCCATTGGAATCATAAATACGATCTAATTCATCAGACCTACAAATTCAAAAATGGCCATCTACATAGAGGCCTGTTTCGCTCTATCACAGCTCTTCCTAAGTGTGGCTAGACATCTGCTGGCTTTTAGCCGAGAACGAAACCCTACAGATTTCGCATCACGCGAAAATCCTACCCCTATCGGCGCAGAGAGGAAGGGAAATTCAAACCTATTTTGTACGAATGCAAACAAGCGCCAGCAGTCAACAGGGCCCAATTCATTAATGAAGAGAGGTGTGTTAATAGCGGTGACGGCCACTGTTTGGGAATTATCTTCCCCCCCCCATCAATGCTCGAATTACCGAGAGTTTTGATATGGTCATCTACACTTAATTGAAGCGCTATACGTCAAAAAAGAAGAGAGCGTCCAGTTTTGATTAAATCAAAAAATAAATAAATAAAATAAAATAAAACATTTTAGAAGTGTCCAATACAAAAAACAGGAGCAAATGCTATGCCACAAGTTCCCCAAACGACCTTTTTTAAGTTTTGAATTAAAAACTGTCTTTCTCCTAGAACGGTTGCTACCCAAGAATATAAGATCCCGTCTATTTTGCTATTTATCATAAAGAACAAAATGATTCCTTCTTTATGCAATGGTATTTGCAAGCCGAATAAAAAGAAACTGAAAAAAAAAACATTTGAGCAATGCGTTTCGGTCATTTGTACTTTTTTTTAAAAAAGAGTAATGGTTCTGTTGATGCAATTATATAAGAGGAGAGGGAATATAAGCATGCAAACATTGGTTATAATACTGCATATGTAGTAGACGCTGAACATGTTTTAACGCTGTAATTTTAAAAGTTTTTTTTTATTGATGTGTTTTCATTTCATGTAGTTTCGTTATGATTTTTACTTTTGTCATTTTATTATCAATTATCTGACATTTTCATAACAGCATATCAGCAAAGAAAGGTGTTTTATTTATTGTGGATGATCTAGCGATTAAATTACATTCCATACACATTAACCTAAATTTACCGCTGTTAAATATATATATATATATTATATAAATATATATATATATATATATATATATATATATATATATATATATATATATATATGTATGTATATATATATATGTGTGTGTGTGTGTGTGTAATTGAATATGGATCAGAATCTAATTAAATAAAGGGTAAAGTAATAAATAGGAAAAGTCTCTCTCTCCTCTCTCTCTCTCTCTCTCTCTATATATATATATATATATATATATATATATATATATATATATTGATTCATTTTCATTAAATAATTTAGACAAATTTTGTCTATTTATTTTATACAAATTTCTTTCATAATGTCTGATAAACTTAAGAACATTATCATTGAAAGACGAAAGAAAAATACCATATTGATTCATGTTTTTTTTATTCTCTCTAAGCTTTCGGTTTACATAAGCCATCATCAAAGGCGACAATAACATTACAATATATTAAATAATACACAGATATATCAATAATGTTTTTGTATGTTTTTGTTTTTTTTAAGCATTACGCCCCGAGCAAGGCGTGAAGCCACTGGGATGCAGGGGGTTGCAGAAGATTTGGAGCGAGAGCAGATAGGAGTGATAGAAGAAAGGATGAGGAGAGGGATAGTGGGTAGATCAAGGTAACTGGATGTGTCGATTGACATTACATTTGAATAGTTGGAGATTATAGCTCTCAGGGAAACAGTGATTGGGAAGGGTGTTCCACAGGCGAGAGGTGCGAGGTATGAAGCTATTGGAGTAGAAGAGACGGCTACATTTAAAAGTTTCTACAGTGTAAGGGTGGGAGCGGGATGCCAGCCTCGTAGGGCGCTTGAATTCATGGAGTCTGGGAACCAGTGAATGCAGCTCATCGGAGCAATTACCATGAAAGTATGTGTAGCAAAGACAGAGAGAGGCGACAGCGCGTCTGTGAGAGAGTGACTGTAGACGAGACGCCAGATCAGGGCCAATTATATTACATATCCGTCTCTGGATCTTGTCAAGAACTCCGAGGTAAACAGAAGGTGTCCTAGACCATATCTGGCAGCAATACTGCATGCAAGGGCGAAGGGTTGATTTGTATATTTGAAGTATCGATTCCGGGGAGAAAACTTTCCTGGCGCGGCACAGAGAGCCAACTTTCCTCGCGGTGGACGAAGCAATTGACTCGATGTAATTGTTCCATTTCAGGTCAGGAGTCAACGTGAGACCGAGCAGACGCAGGGAGTTGCTCTCAAGAAGTTGACTATCAGACATTCTAATTGGGGTGGAAGGGAAGGATCTCTATGGTGATTAATAGAGAGTAGTTTATCAGAGGACAAAATATGGGGAAAAATGAAGAAATCTACAAAATTTCTGGTATTTAAGCAGACCTTGCGTGTATTTGTCTTGTCAAGCAATTATACACACGAACGCAGTACACGTTCTGTGCAACGAATATTAGCACCTGTCTTTCCGCGAATTTCCTCAACACTACACTCAGGGGCTAATCACCGCCAAATTTTATATATATATATATATATATATATATATATATATATATATATATATATATATATATATATATATATGTGTGTGTGTGTGTGTGTTGTGTTTTGTTTGTGTGTGTGTGTGAAAAGTGTGTGTATATAAATATAACGATCGCTAAAGCGTGAAACCCAGGGTCACAAACTCACATCTATCCAACCAAATATATATATATATATATATATATATATATATATATATATATATATATATATATATATATATATGATTAATGAGTCCGATCCTCACTGGGTGCCGCCTACTTTCGGCCTTGTGCTACATCTAAGCCGGGCTAAGAAAATCACTATATATATGTATATATGCATTTGTGTGTGTTCGTATTCAATAAATAAATAGTGTGGCCACCTAAACGCTAGAGCATTTTCTGCTTCCGACCTTCAGCCTTGCATGTACGCGAATAACCTGCCACTTGAAGCCTGTATTTTTGCAGGTGAATCTCCAGCTTGTTTCTGAGTCAACACGCTGTTTATCTATTCAATACCATCTCAGGTTTTCCTAATATAACACTGAACATTTTTTTTTATTAGGTTATGTTTTTTATATCCTATGGGTTTTTAATTTACGCACACACACACATACATATATATATATATATATATATATATATATATATATATATATATATATATATATATATATTCACTAACATGAAAAATGTAGTGTTATATGAGTATGTAACATGAATGTTATGTGGTGCATCGGTGTCTTGACAGCATATTAATGACAAGACATTTATCATTTTTGTTCTGACGTTTGGCTTAACGTATGTTAATTCCAGATAGACTGTTCGTAGTAATTTGACGTGTATTATCGGAGTTCGTGCAGGGTTTGATCTTGGCTTGGAAATAAGCGCGATATTACATTTCAGAAACTCTGATAACATTTTAAATACACTTTCTACAGTTTCATGTGTGTGCCGAGAATATCTGATGGACAGTGCAGTTGACAATCTAGTACCGATAATGAACATAACCAGATGCTTCTGGCTAGAATTATTCCGACAACATGTGACACTAGCATATATCCCATCAATATTCAATGTACGAGTTCGCAAACGAATATCCATCACACCACTACAGCTTTTCTTACCTTCTACAGAAGGAGCAGAAGACCAAACATGATACCCCTGTTAAAACACACACACTGCAGCGTTTCATGCATTCCACGAGATAACGAAGCAGAAATCCAGACACATACTTCTGCTAATGTCATGTAACCACACACTGGCACAAACCTAGGGCCTGCGACTGCACTATTTTGACCCTGAATGAATGGTGATATGTGACCCGGTAGGTGAATCATAGCTTCAGATTCACTTATTTGTATTCTTCTGGCTTCTGGGAATATTTATTTATGGGTCAGACATCTCCTGACCATGTGCAGCAATTGCATCAATCCACCATGCAGGCTGCTTACAAAGGTGTGTGTTTAGTAGAGCATGAATTTGTACGGTTTGTCGGTCACCACACATAGATTCCGGAGTATTTTGAAGACATCAAATGAATTTGCTCGAAAAACACTGTATCTACAATTATATGGAAGCTAAATATCATGCCTCAATGTCTTTTCAGATGTCTTTGAACCAATCAATGTCGGGATGATTTATAGTTCTATATATGCACAGGATACATAATGAAATGAACCTATACCATGACGTTTTACGCATCAATTTATATGAATTCGGCCTTGACATCCTCTATTTCAGTTACTCACTGTAAAACCCAAACCAAATAAATTGTCAAATGCCGAAGACATGCAGTAACCTGTTTCCTTTCAGTCAAATAAAATTATCGTATATTTAAATTGCTAAAATCATTTTTTTTAAATGAACTTTTCGACGCATAAGTTCTATTTTCGTATATGGTAATAATTATTCTATTTTAGTGTTACATAAATTATCATTAGTGCTACAAAAATCATTATTTCTATTGCCTAAATTATCATTAGTGCTACATAAATCATTATTGCTGTTGCATAAATTATCATTAGTGCTACATAAATCATTATTGCTGTTGCATAAATTATTATTAGTGCTACATAAATTATTATTAGCGTTACATAGATACTGTTACATAAAGTACTTTAGATGACACGAGCCAAGGACGAAAATATTTAACACAATGTGAGCGCCATTCCAACGTAAATCTTAAGCATTATCACTGCTATTTCCTTCGATACATGATCATGTTTGTCAACAGGTTTGTCCACAGAGACGCACACCAGAACCTCGTACTCACAAATATTATCTAATAACATAATTTAAAATGACATTTAGATCGAAGGTTTTTGTAACTCCCAGATTAGCTGATTGGACTCCCTTTGAAGGTTCCTAATGTGTGCTGTTGGCTAAAATCCAATTGTGTCCTGGGAGTTGTTGTAAGAAAGGAAGGATAAAAATTAGATTAGTATGGAATATTCTATCAACGAATATCGAATCGCAAATTTATTGCTTTTATTTGAATCCTCAATAAAAATACAATGACACTTTGACGGATTAGTCATCCGAGAAAATAAAGCGGAGAAAGACAGTATGGCGTCCTCGAGACATCATAGTTAAAATCCCCCGCTCACCCGGCAAGAATAAGTATGACACAAGAGCAGTTCTGAGATTATTCGAAACTGTAATCGACACAAATTTTCGATAGTATACTGTTTTAATTGAAGAAACGAAATAAACAAAGGTATACGTATTTACTTAAAGAAAGAAAACAATGAACCGATAAAACTGAAAATTTAATTACAATATATCTAGACTATTGTAAAAAAAATGTTTCCAAAAAAGGAAAGAAAGAAAGAAAGAAAGAGATGAGAAAACTAATTCTCCGAGGGTAATGAAAAAAAGATTGTTATATTATATATCCAGCTAATTGTAAAGAAAGCGAGAATAAAATGTTTTCTTAAAAGTAGAAAAGGAAGAAAGAAGAAAGAAAAGAAGGAATTAAGAAAGAAAGAAAGAAAGAAAGAAAGAAAGAAAAAACGTACCCCGTCGTGAAAAAGAAGAAATAAATATATTCTCAGAATTAGTAGAAAGAAATCGAAAAGAGAGAAATGATATGATTAAAAATGAATGAAGATGGTGACGCAATTCATTACAAGAAAGAAAAAAAGACAGAATGGAAAAACTAAAGAAAGGAAAGGAAAAAAAAACAAAAAAATAAATAAATCTGCAAAATGCTGAAAAAGAAAGAACGAGTTTTATGTTGAGTTTAACTTCCGATGATAAGAAATCATTGGACTTGTCTTATACTTGGATATACAAAAAGTTCCATTTGCATAACTAGTTGGACTACATCAAACCAACCTACACGCAGAATGGGTAAAGTATAGTGCATCATCATCATCATTATCGGCTGTCAAAGTATCATCAGCAAGGAATATAAAATACAGGCATCAGACGCAAAAAAACACGAATCATTAAACGCATTCTTTTACCTTACATTATTCATTAATCGTTATTGGGTCTAAGTCACAAATTAAGATTAATTATCATTATTTTCCATGAAGGGGAAAGCAAAAATTCGGATATATATATACTGTTTTAGAAGGTTTGCAACTATTCTACGAATCTATCTCATCGGTAAAGGGATAGCATTATAAGCACCCATACACACCTATCTATCTATCTATCTATCTATCTATCTATCTATCTATCTATCTATCTATCTATCCAGCTAGATAGCTAGCTAGCTAGCTGGGATTTATGTCTCTATAGCCGTTTCGTTCAATTCTTGTCCATCGATCTATTAATTTTCTATATATCTTGATAAATTAATTAAATGTTGACGGATATTAGTTCCACTGCGAGTTTAAGGAGATTACACTCACTCTTCCGGAGAATGATTGCACAATTGTAGAATGTTACATTCAACTCTTCAGAAGTGAGAGAGCATTCTCAACGAAATTAAGTGTAGATAGAAGTTAAATAAGCATTTTTTTTTTACATTATTCGTAGACTATACTGATATCGAGCACGATATAAACAAATACTACATACCGTCACATAGTTATCTTACAAATATACTCTGGTCAACAGTCTTTGGTGAAATAAAAAAATGTTATTGGCACGCACAAACACACACAGGCATATATATATATATATATATATATATATATATATATATATATATATATATATATATATATATATATATATGTGTGTGTGTAATTATCTATTACGTCTATTAATCTCCTCAGTATCTATATGTGTGTGCTTTTTACACATCTATGAAACTTAATATGCATATATATCGATATGTTGGACGAATAAAACTACTTGTATATGCTGTGAACGTCAGAATTATCGGTCGTGGAAGTGGGATCGCTGTACCGGTTTCAAATTCTGACATGACTATTTCTTTCACTTCGTACGAATGTTATGGAAAAATGTCATGATACCAGCTTACTCCACCAATACAGACTGTGCTCTTTTCTTTTGTGTAGCAGCATGATTAGGATAAATTAAAAACTGAATTAAAAAATCCAAGGCTATGTCCAATCATGAAAAGAGCTACAGGCATAAATCCAGACAGTAGCTCTGGGGTGACGTCTTTAAGTCGCTATACTGCGAAAATTATCATCCTTCTGGCAACAATTGTAGTGAAACCGGTTTCCAATATAATTCCTTGCATTCTCTCGGAATTTTTTAGTTTATTCTCGAGATTAGAAATATCTGAGCATCACCCATAGCTGATCCTTGGAGAGTTTAATTCAACTTCAGTAGCCGATGATTGTGGCCAATTAAAGCAATGCTATCATCTTACAGTCTAAAAAAATGTCCGAGTAAATGAAATCTAAGTGGTTAAACTTCAGCCGAAACTCAGAAGTGAGAGCTATATTTTTAGGAGTATATCATCCGTTAAGTAGGATAAAAGCCAAGTATAGAAATAACAAGCGTCATTATACATCGGATGGCTAAACAGCTTTTTATTTAAAGTAGTGTCTTTTCGCAAACTTTCTTTACGGTTTTACCTCAGTAGTCATAAGCGTGTGAGTTGATTACGTTCAATTAAACATGAACTTAGAAAACTTTTGGTATTACGTTGCATGCACACGTCTTATGCCTTATTCTCAATGAATATTTCTTGTTTTTATATTGTTTACTTTCGTTCATATTTCTTTCTGTTTTGTTTATAATTTCCTGTCACCATTATTTTCGTCTTTCTTGCGAATCTCTCTCTTTCAAATCTAGTTTTGTTCCCAATGTTCTTTAGTAATTTTATTTTTTTTTTATTTCTGATGTTGTCATTTGTTTTAATTTTTCACTATTTTTAAGAACATATTTTGCTTTGTTACGGTTATTATTTCACTTTTATCTTTAGATTTCCTTTTGTTCCCAATGAATTTTTTTTCGCTTATTTTTTCAATGTTTCCTTCGTTTGCTTTCTTATATTACAAAGTATTCTTTTTATGCTCTTACTTCATTTTAGGTGCAATTCCTAGATTTATATATCATATTTATTGGTTTGCATTCCACATTTTTTACAAGTAATGTTATTTATAAATTACGCTAAAATTGACACACATATACGTGAGTCGTGTTCCCTGTACGAATCTTCACATCATAAAAAAATAAATATGAAACAATTTTTCTAAACATAATTGCAAGTAAATGATTTCAAGTGCTGCATCAGAGTGACGTCTTAGACTAACTTCAAAGGCAGTGACCAAAATAGTATGAATAGAATTGCTCACTATTATGGTCATCTTCTTCTGACCTATGCCAATTGTTTTATACTATAAATCAAGTCCTTCAATCATATTGTTATATGAATTTATATTAAAACTATAGAATGGCCAACGCATAAAATCTCACATTAAAAAAAATAAAAAAATGTTCTAATAATAGACATAAAATTCTGAAATTTATTTGGTATATTTTCACATAAAGTATATTCTGAAAATTGTAGAAAATATAATGCATAAAAATGAAGTCATGTTGATACCAATAATTGATATTTGCCAGTGTCAAAACAATTCCAGACATCTATTATGTACATAATTGAGTACATGATATTACAAATTATATAAAAATGTTTTAAATCATTTTCCAAATTGGGTCGAATGTATTTTGCTATCAACACGTTACGACAATTAGTCTCCGAGGAAATAAAGTGTTTGTTTGCCAAAGAAAAACCGACAATCTAAGTGTTGAGACAACAACAATTCGTGATTATTCTTTATTCAAAAGAGATTGGATTCGATTTGACAATTTTTATTTTTTCACTCAGTGAAATAATTATATCTTTGGGCATTATTATGTCTAATTTATCATCTTTTATATATATATATATATATATATATATATATATATATATATATATATATATATATATATATATATATATATATGTGTGTGTGTGTGTGTGTGAATGCGTGCGTGCATACATATATATATATATATATATATATATATAGAGAGAGAGATAGATAGAGAGATAGAGAGAGAGAAGAGAGAGAAGTGAGCGTTTGTGATGGGTAATTTGTCGTCTAAGTTACGCCGAAATAATACTGACTTCTCATTTTAACACATATATTTGAAAAAATAACACAAAAATATCTTGAAATGCTATAGAGTAAATTTATGCAGTAAAATAACCATTTGCTTTAACAACGGATTCCAGATGACTTCAGGCTCTCCTGCATCTCTTCTGGATGGTCCCCTTGTTTAATTTGGTGAATGTTGCCACAATACATGCATTCAGTCCATGTTTGGTGCTGCGAGTAGTTTTGTCGGCCGCTCGCTCAACTGCACGCTACACCTTATTGTGCGAGTTGCATAATGCATAACGGCTTGGAATTTGAAATCGGAGATTGAAGACCGAATTCCATTTAGGTTTATTGTAAACACTGACGCAAAAATAACATTTGGAAAAGCATGAATCTACCTATTCTAAGCTAATGTATGGTAAGTCTTGTATCAATAAAACGCTACATCAAGGGATTGTAAACTCGGAAGTTATGTGATCAGATGTAAGGGGTGATATAGACGCGGAAATTCTATGCCAGTCATGACTCGTTTCTCCTGTTTGTGTGGCATGGTGCAGAGTACTGTTGCTAGACCTAGAATTTTCCAGCAGCCACTCTCTTCACCCAGGGCAACGCAACATTACCTTGTCAAGGCACATGATGCAACACTCCGTGTTGAGTCTGAAGTCTTCGACAAAAATTAGGGAGTTCTTTTCGTATCAGAACGATCAGTGTTTTCCGAGTTGTCCTATCTTCGTAATCACTATGAAACTCATCCGACTCTTTCCGAATACTCTCTACAGTCTTCGGATTGACACTCAAAGACTCTGAAATATTCTTAGTAGCAGTACAGCGTGCCGTTTCCAAATTTCTGGCGGAGTGAAATTCCGTCATGATGATCTTTTTCTTACAGACGGTACCCAACTGATCCTAATATATTGTTCTGTCGATAAAATAAAAAAACAAACAACACATATTCGAGAAATGAAAAATATGAAATGATGACAATTTACATTGCACCATATATATATATATATATATATATATATATATATATATATATATATATATATATATATATATTGAAATGGAAAAAAGACCGAACAATTATTTTAAGACATTTTTATGCTTATACATTCTTTTTATAGATACAAATATTTAAGTAAATGCTCTGTTAATAATAAACAGTATTAAACAACATTTACCGGCCTGAATGTCCGAGAAATTTTCATATTTATTTCTATGAAAATTTCTCGGACATTCAGGCAATAAAATGTTGTTTAATACTGTTTATTATAACAGAGCATTTAAATGTGTGTATCTATAAAAAGAATGTATATAAAATTATAAAACATATATATATATATATATATATATATATATATATATATATATATATATATATATAGTGAAAGATAGCGCTAAAATGAAATAGCGGCTCAGGGATTATGATCTAAAATTGTGACGCAGAAATTTACGTTGTATTGACCTTCAGATCCAAAAGTATTTTTCCTTTGAAATTCACTTTAGCGTGAAGCTCGTAGTTATGTTTACGGTCAGAATTCGTAAGCATTCATTGTTTTCTGTTTTAATGACAGCTCAACTTAATTTTTGTTTCTAGAGATATTAATAACTGAAAATATTCCCTTAAATAGGTGCTTGTCTTTTTTTTTTAACCTTTATGTCTTTTTTTGATAGGCTTAGTGCTGGTATGAATGTATTTTGACATTTTTTTCCATTTATCTGTATGTTAGTCCTACACGAAGTGAAAAGGATTTCAATTGTTTCAATAATTGGAAAATGACCTGTCTCCAGGTAATTGTCAAGATTGTGTCGATTGTTGTGAATCATTGTTTACACGACAACTCAAAATGCCCTTTTTGGACAGGCATATTACCGGTGCTGCGAAATGGATACTTTGCTATAATGTTAAGCGCCATTGTCGATGGATCAGTTGAGAAAACAAATCTGCTAAGAAACCGAGAGGAGAATTTCATCAGAAGTGAATTATGTTTAGTGTATGTTGAGATATTCAAGCAATTATCCACAACGAACCATTCAACAGGAAATGCTGATCATTACTACCACCAAATTTCTCGGTTTAAAGCAGATTGTATCAGAAAGCGTCCATCCTTCCTGAAGAGAAGACGAATTTACCTTTATCTTTATAACGAATCTCTTTACACTGCACAATTGACTGTCGAACTATTAAAGGTGTTCTTGTTAGGAAATATTGCCTTATCCTCCACATTTAATACCGATTAAAAATTGTTAATGGTTCGCAGCACCATTGAAGAAGTTGGGCATAGTCTCGTATTTTTAGATCAAAACCGAAATATTTTTTACAAATTTATAAAATCTATAAAATTGTTGACAGTTTGAAAGAGGGACTAGGAGGCAATGAAGGTTATATTGAGGAGCAAATAATTTTATAACGAACTTTATCTTCATTTATAATATGCACAATAAAAACCTTCGTTTCAAATTGATGCTACGAATGCTTTCCCATACGATCTTCATATACTTAAGCGTATATAATTTATACAAAATATATTGTAATATATTTTGGATAAAAATAATTGTTTTGAATAGAGATCACAATTTATAACTTAATTAGAGGGACTTTATTTCCAATCACACATGGGGAACCTTAATCGACAATGGATTAACAATGAATCCAATGGTTGCATTTGAGTAACGAAGGTTTGTGTTCCTGAAATCCTCAGCATTTGTATATGAGATACGATATTAGATAGACTTATGGCTACATCACGTTGAAACACCGGTACTTGCACGATCACCGAAGTTTAGTAACGTCAAGATGGGTTACTGCCTGGGGATAACAGGTGCTGTAAGGTTAGATGTTCGAGTTGCATAATGCATAACGGCTTGGAATTTGAAATCAGAGATTGAAGACCGAATTCCATTTAGGTTTATTGTAGACACTGACGCAAAAATAACATTTGGAAAAGCATGAATCTACCTATTCTAAGCTAATGTATGGTAAGTCTTGTATCAATAAAACATTATTATCTCCGAAACTAGTCTTACAATTTAAAAGATGGCTTTAAATAACCTGAAAAACGACAGATCAATTAAAAGCAGTTCGGATTGAGGAATCAGAGAGCCGAGTTCAAATTCTAGTCGAATCATTTACATTCACTTTCGTGCTAATACAATTGGGAAAGGTATGAATCTTATTCTCTCTCCCCTCCCCGGCTATGAGTAAATAGCCAGACAGACCGGGTTCTATAGCCTTGGATGGTCTACTGCAAAAACAACTGGTAAGCTACTGCCGGAAAAAAAATCTATCTCGTCTGTCATATATCGAAAGATACATGATCGCCTAAGCCTGTATCACGTATGACAAATAAATGACTGATTACCTAAGTCCTAAAGTTAAACACATGAGGAAGATTATAGCTCATCCAATGAGTTTACTGTTATTATTACACCGAATGGTGTACACTGGACAGCGACAATAATATTATATGAATCGTTAGGCTATAGTATTATACTTTTCAAAATATTAACTTGTCAAAAAGTCCATTCTCATTTTGACAATATAATTTTAAGACTATATTTAAATAAAATCTAAAATAAAGACTTTTAGTAAAACAACTCTTCATGTTTACGTTTTGATCTTTTTTTTTCTTACTTAGCATATTACTCAATATATGAGTGGGTAGATTTTGTATATATTTCATCTGTTCAAAGTGAGTTTAGATCAGCTCCCTACTAGATACTCAAAGCTGTATGAATTCAAAAGAGGCTATCCAGCAAAGCAACTGACTGTTATGGGATATTCGCACTGTGTATGAATACTAAGATTTAAGTGTCCAGACATGACAACGATGTCAGTTTCCTTCGTGAAATATTTCTCTCGAATATTCACGTCAATGTCGACGAACAGGTGCTGTCAACGTTGAGTTTCTGCAGAGCGTTGTTATGGAAAGTATTAAGCAAATATTCAAGAATTAGATACAATTCGCACTTCAATAATAAAACAACTTCCCATACTTGGAAATGTAACTCAGCTTGAAGGGTAGGTCCCTCATGATATGAAAATGTCTCAAGATAATAGAAATTTCGTTCACTCCTTCTCATTGATTAGTAAAATTTATACCATACTCTCCCTGGTTAGAATCATCACCGATCGAAAAGTAAATTATCTATTATCATATACAACGGAATCGACAACCAAAAATATACTCCCTGTTTGGTGGGATATGTTAGCAATCGTAACTAATGATGTGCTGAACCATATTCAGGCAGTTAATGCGATGATGTATTGTCGTCAATTGGAAACTGTACGCAAATCTTTGCAGTGTCTGTCTATCCAGTGAAGAAGGACGAAATGTATTTAAGCGGTAATGCAAGAATAAATTGGTTTGCTTTGCTTTAGTTTGTTTCGTTTTACGGCATATCAACATCAATCAGTTATTTAATACCGACAAGATTTTTATTTCTGTTATTTTTTTTCAAAAGTGTATTGCTGGTATTTTTTTTCATAACTTTACTGCTGGTAATAATTTATCTTCAAAACTTTATTGCTGGTAATAATTTTTACAAATTATTTCTGGTATTGTAACCTATTTTTATATTTTCATAGTGTTTTGGCCTCACTTTGGGGGATAACTATTTACCCATAGCTGGGAGCCTAACAGGTTCTACCAACCCGGGTCAGGAACATCAACAATTAATAGCTGGTTCCATGTTCCTCAAAACCTCCTGATACGAGGTCTTGCTGTTGGAAGTAGTTTATCGAATTTACCCAGGTCGGATGTATCGTCATACCCAGGATGCACTAAATATGGAAGATTTGATTCATCCTCATTACTCTCCCGACGTTGCTCCATCGGACTATCAATCTTTCAAATTATTACAATATGCTTTGATGGGAAAAAAAAAAACTCTTTATTAATTGTAAATAGTTTAAAAGCGATACTGAGTATATCATCATGTCGATATGAAAAATGTTACGCTAGGGTGGTCAATAATTTTACAGATCAAGTGGTTTATGTTATCGATAATAAGGAAAATCTATTTATATATCAATTAAGACCATCTAAAAATGCGATAATTGTTTTTTTTCTTTCCAATCTAATCGTATATGAAAAGTAATCAAAAATATGAAGAGAGTATGTTAATTGTTTTGAGGTTCGCAACCTGAATAATTTTCGACTTATAATAAAATTATATTTCGTAAAACTAGACAATTACAATTTCTTATGAATAACGAGAATTTTTTCATAAAATAATATTATTGATATATCCATTTTTCTCTTTACATGTTATTTACAAAGGAAACTTTTTTTTATTGTGAAGTTATACTGAAAAAATATCGTAATGTTAGGATGAATTATAAACAAATTACTTTTTGTTTCATCACCGACCTGTTTTCTGTTTGCTAAGAATATGTGGATCTCAAACAAACAAATTGCTTACTTTCGCTATCTTTTCTAAATATCAGTATATGCTTGGTTGTGTTCTGTTTAGCATTGGATTTCATTCCACTAAGGATTTTTGAGCTCCACCATAGAAGTCCAACATCTCCCTTATCTGGATTCATCGCCCAACATTGGCGTTTCCCGAAATCAAACTTTGCAAACCAATGTCTTATTGCTGGTTAATTATGACTAGTAAACTACAAACACTACATATGTCTCTAAATGCCACTTTAGCATTATGCCTTTGCTTGTACTGTAATGATAGTATGTGCTGGAAATGTACTTTTAATCCCTCGATTAGTGAGCTTAAGCTATTCATTCTTTAATCCATTAATATACGCCACCACTGCCATGTAAACCTAAAGAATTACCGTGTAATCCAAATTTATTCTTAATTGCCATGACGGATTAGTAATTAAGATGATAGAATCGCCATTACAATTGATTCAATTGGAAATTACCTTTGAATCAGCCCAATATCAGTATTATTTCTATTCATACAAGTAAATTGTTGTTTTTTTCGTAAAACATCCGATTTAAAATTAAACTTCTGTTACTTCTCTTATATTTTCCCATATATATATATGCCTTGTAATAATTTTGTGTATGTGGATCACATTGTGTCAAAATAACAATGAAGAATTATAAAACTGAATGCTAGTTATTTCGGACTTGTAGATTCGTATATCCGTCTGATCCTACTTATCATTTAGAATTAATTTTCCCTTGATGGTTAATCTCCATTTAATTCTTGCATCGAAAAACCATGTGTGCCAAAACGTTTGTCGGCGGGACAGATTTTTCTCTGCAAGACGGGATCTGATACCAATCTACTACAACTGAACGTTAGCAAACCACAAGTGGTGCTGTTTCTGAAATGCTCTGACCAGTTCTACCCAGAAAAACTTTGTCTTTATTAAATTAACTTAATTTTTTCTTGGATTTAACTAGAGTATTGAATTGATGTAAGCGAAATGAGCTGATTTAATTATTTAAAAAAAATGACAATGAAGACTTGTAAAAAATGAATGCCCGTTATTTGATGTTTGATGATACAGATATTTCTGTTGCAATTTATTATTTGGACTTAAATATTAAACGTTATTTCAAGTACAGGAAATAGATTTTCCCCAAGAATTGCTACTTTACGGAACAAACTCCCACGTGGATGTTTCCCCGAATGCTACAGTTTTTAATCTTTTTATGTTATGAGCCAAATGTTATACATCATAATTATCTTCATAATCTTTAGTTACTGACATCTCAAAATTATTTAATATCATCTCTCACTTCATAAAGTTCCATTTAAAAATAACTCTTTTCCATGATTGGATCTTGAGCCATTTATTGGGTGAATCTTACAAGAAAAATGTTATTAGAGAAATCAACATTAACATGATAATATTTACTAATAGTTCTGTCTAACAATAAATCCAAACAAAAGTGCCCTATATTTAGGTTTTTGTGTTGGTGAAGCTAAGCTTAGCAAATAACTGACCTTAAGAAACCCCATTGGGCATAAAAATATTTGAAAACAAATATTTGGATTTTAAACGTATCGACTCTTAATTCTTAAAAAAGAATAAATTTACTACTATTTACATCTTCCTTCATAGCTATATAACAGGTAGAAATAGAGTGAATTCTTAGAGACACATATGCTATATATTATAATGGACGTATTTCATTCGGAGATTTTGAACCGTGTGAAAGAATTGGCAGGTGGCTGCTATATTAGTTAAACTGCAAAATATACTAAAAATATGTTACATTTTCTGAAATTGTTTATTTATCTGAAAGCTGAATTCCCGCAGGCACGAAAAGAAATTCTTATTCATTAACTGCAGATAGAAGAACATTCCTGGAGTTCTGGGAATTTTTACTGCAAATAATAGTTCACATATATCTAGAAATTGTATTCACTTTCGTCAGATAATATTTCCAGATGCAATAGAAATGGAAAAAGACGATTGCAAGAGTTCAAATCCTCTAAATTCAACGTCCAGTGATACGAGAAATGTATCTGTTTCTTTAGCTATCAGAGTGCTGATTTTCTATTATTATTATTATTATTATTATTTTTACTGCAAATAATAGTTCACATATATCTACAAATTGTATTCACTTTCGTCAGATAATATTTCCAGATGCAATAGAAATGGAAAAAAAGACGATTGCAAGAGTTCAAATCCTCTAAATTCAACGTCCAGTGATACGAGAAATGTATCTGTTTCTTTAGCTATCAGAGTGCTGATTTTCTATTATTATTATTATTATTATTATTTTTACTGCAAATAATAGTTCATATATATCTAGAAATTGTATTCACTTTCGTCAGATAATATTTCCAGATGCAATAGAAAATGGAAAAAGTTGCAAGAGTTCAAATCCTCTAAATTCAACGTCCAGTGATACGAGAAATGTATCTGTTTCTTTAGCTATCAGAGTTGATTTTCTATTATTATTATTATTATTATTATTTTACTGCAAATAATAGTTCAGAAATATTCATTTCGTTAATATTTCCAGATGCAATAGAAATGGAAAAAGACGATTGCAAGAGTTCAAATCCTCTAAATTCAACGTCCAGTGATACGAGAAATGTATCTGTTTCTTTAGCTATCAGAGTGCTGATTTTCTATTATTATTATTATTATTATTATTTTACTGCAAATAATAGTTCACATATATCTAGAAATTGTATTCACTTTCGTCAGATAATATTTCAGATGCAATAGAAATGGAAAAAATGACGATTGCAAGAGTTCAAATCCTCTAAATTCAACGTCCAGTGATACGAGAAATGTATCTGTTTCTTTTAGCTATCAGAGTGCTGATTTTCTATTATTATTATTATTATTATTATTTTACTGCAAATAATAGTTCACATATATCTACAAATTGTATTCACTTTCGTCAGATAATATTTCCAGATGCAATAGAAATGGAAAAAAGACGATTGCAAGAGTTCAAATCCTCTAAATTCAACGTCCAGTGATACGAGAAATGTATCTGTTTCTTTAGCTATCAGAGTGCTGATTTTCTATTATTATTATTATTATTATTATTTTTACTGCAAATAATAGTTCACATATATCTACAAATTGTATTCACTTTCGTCAGATAATATTTCCAGATGCAATAGAAATGGAAAAAGACGATTGCAAGAGTTCAAATCCTCTAAATTCAACGTCCAGTGATACGAGAAATGTATCTGTTTCTTTAGCTATCAGAGTGATGATTTTCTATTATTATTATTATTATTATTATTTTACTGCAAATAATAGTTCACATATATCTAGAAATTGTATTCACTTTCGTCAGATAATATTTCAGATGCAATAGAAATGGAAAAAGACGATTGCAAGAGTTCAAATCCTCTAAATTCAACGTCCAGTGATACGAGAAATGTATCTGTTTCTTTAGCTATCAGAGTGCTGATTTTCTATTATTATTATTATTATTATTATTTTTACTGCAAATAATAGTTCACATATATCTACAAATTGTATTCACTTTCGTCAGATAATATTTCCAGATGCAATAGAAATGGAAAAAGACGATTGCAAGAGTTCAAATCCTCTAAATTCAACGTCCAGTGATACGAGAAATGTATCTGTTTCTTTAGCTATCAGAGTGCTGATTTTCTATTATTATTATTATTATTATTATTTTTACTGCAAATAATAGTTCACATATATCTAGAAATTGTATTCACTTTCGTCAGATAATATTTCAGATGCAATAGAAATGGAAAAAGACGATTGCAAGAGTTCAAATCCTCTAAATTCAACGTCCAGTGATACGAGAAATGTATCTGTTTCTTTAGCTATCAGAGTGCTGATTTTCTATTATTATTATTATTATTATTATTTTTACTGCAAAATAATAGTTTGCAAAGAGTTCATATATCTGATACAAATTGTATTCACTTTCGTCAGATAATATTTTCCAGATGCAATAGAAATGGAAAAAGACGATTGCAAGAGTTCAAATCCTCTAAATTCAACGTCCAGTGATACGAGAAATGTATCTGTTTCTTTAGCTATCAGAGTGCTGATTTTCTATTATTATTATTATTATTATTATTTTTACTGCAAATAATAGTTCACATATATCTAGAAATTGTATTCACTTTCGTCAGATAATATTTCCAGATGCAATAGAAATGGAAAAAGACGATTGCAAGAGTTCAAATCCTCTAAATTCAACGTCCAGTGATACGAGAAATGTATCTGTTTCTTTAGCTATCAGAGTGCTGATTTTCTATTATTATTATTATTATTATTATATTTACTGCAAATAATAGTTCACATATATCTAGAAATTGTATTCACTTTCGTCAGATAATATTTCCAGATGCAATAGAAATGGAAAAAGACGATTGCAAGAGTTCAAATCCTCTAAATTCAACGTCCAGTGATACGAGAAATGTATCTGTTTCTTTTTCAGCTATCAGAGTGCTGATTTTTAGCTATCTATTATTATTATTATTATTATTATTTTTTCCTGCAAATAATAGTTCATATATATCTACAAATTGTATTCACTTTCGTCAGATAATATTTCCAGATGCAATAGAAATGGAAAAAGACGATTGCAAGAGTTCAAATCCTCTAAATTCAACGTCCAGTGATACGAGAAATGTATCTGTTTCTTTAGCTATCAGAGTGCTGATTTTCTATTATTATTAATATTATTATTATTTTTACTGCAAATAATAGTTCACATATATCTAGAAATTGTATTCACTTTCGTCAGATAATATTTCCAGATGCAATAGAAATGGAAAAAAGACGATTGCAAGAGTTCAAATCCTCTAAATTCAACGTCCAGTGATACGAGAAATGTATCTGTTTCTTTAGCTATCAGAGTGCTGATTTTCTATTATTATTATTATTATTATTTTTTTACTGCAAATAATAGTTCACATATATCTAGAAATTGTATTCACTTTCGTCAGATAATATTTCCAGATGCAATAGAAATGGAAAAAGACGATTGCAAGAGTTCAAATCCTCTAAATTCAACGTCCAGTGATACGAGAAATGTATCTGTTTCTTTAGCTATCAGAGTGCTGATTTTCTATTATTATTATTATTATTTTTTTTTTGCAAATAATAGTTCACATATATCTACAAATTGTATTCACTTTCGTCAGATAATATTTCCAGATGCAATAGAAATGGAAAAAGACGATTGCAAGAGTTCAAATCCTCTAAATTCAACGTCCAGTGATACGAGAAATGTATCTGTTTCTTTAGCTATCAGAGTGCTGATTTTCTATTATTATTATTATTATTATTATTTTTACTGCAAATAATAGTTCACATATATCTAGAAATTGTATTCACTTTTCGTCAGATAATATTTCCAGATGCAATAGAAATGGAAAAAGACGATTGCGAGAGTTCAAATCCTCTAAATTCAACG
The DNA here is from genome assembly GCA_903632075.3 of Acanthosepion pharaonis. Lineage (NCBI taxonomy): Eukaryota > Metazoa > Mollusca > Cephalopoda > Sepiida > Sepiidae > Acanthosepion > Acanthosepion pharaonis. The sequence goes on along the minus strand of CAHIKZ030003325.1, from coordinate 1,335,373 downwards.
TCCAGTGATACGAGAAAATGTATCTGTTTCTTTAGCTATCAGAGTGCTGATTTTCTTATTATACGAGAAATATTTCTTTAGCTATCAGTATTATTATTGTTATTATTATTTTTACTGCAAATAATAGTTCACATATATCTACAAATTGTATTCACTTTCGTCAGATAATATTTCCAGATGCAATAGAAATGGAAAAAGACGATTGCAAGAGTTCAAATCCTCTAAATTCAACGTCCAGTGATACGAGAAATGTATCTGTTTCTTTAGCTATCAGTGTGCTGATTTTCTATTATTATTATTATTATTATTTTTTTACTGCAAATAATAGTTCACATATATCTACAAATTGTATTCACTTTCGTCAGATAATATTTCCAGATGCAATAGAAATGGAAAAGACGATTGCAAGAGTTCAAAATCCTCTAAATTCAACGTCCAGTGATACGAGAAATGTATCTGTTTCTTTAGCTATCAGAGTGCTGATTTTCTATTATTATTATTATTATTATTATTTTACTGCAAATAATAGTTCACATATATCTAGAAATTGTATTCACTTTCGTCAGATAATATTTCCAGATGCAATAGAAATGGAAAAAGACGATTGCAAGAGTTCAAATCCTCTAAATTCAACGTCCAGTGATACGAGAAATGTATCTGTTTTTTAGCTATCAGAGTGCTGATTTTCTATTATTATTATTATTATTATTATTTTACTGCAAATAATAGTTCACATATATCTAGAAATTGTATTCACTTTCGTCAGATAATATTTCCAGATGCAATAGAAATGGAAAAGACGATTGCAAGAGTTCAAATCCTCTAAATTCAACGTCCAGTGATACGAGAAATGTATCTGTTTCTTTAGCTATCAGAGTGCTGATTTTCTATTATTATTATTATTATTATTATTTTTACTGCAAATAATAGTTCACATATATCTACAAATTGTATTCACTTTCGTCAGATAATATTTCCAGATGCAATAGAAATGGAAAAAGACGATTGCAAGAGTTCAAATCCTCTAAATTCAACGTCCAGTGATACGAGAAATGTATCTGTTTTTTAGCTATCAGAGTGCTGATTTTCTATTATTATTATTATTATTATTTTTTTACTGCAAATAATAGTTCACATATATCTAGAAATTGTATTCACTTTCGTCAGATAATATTTCCAGATGCAATAGAAATGGAAAAGACGATTGCAAGAGTTCAAATCCTCTAAATTCAACGTCCAGTGATACGAGAAATGTATCTGTTTCTTTAGCTATCAGAGTGCTGATTTTCTATTATTATTATTATTATTATTATTATTATTATTATTATTTTTACTGCAAATAATAGTTCACATATATCTAGAAATTGTATTCACTTTCGTCAGATAATATTTCCAGATGCAATAGAAATGGAAAAAGACGATTGCAAGAGTTCAAATCCTCTAAATTCAACGTCCAGTGATACGAGAAATGTATCTGTTTCTTTAGCTATCAGAGTGCTGATTTTCTATTATTATTATTATTATTATTATTATTTTTACTGCAAATAATAGTTCACATATATCTAGAAATTGTATTCACTTTCGTCAGATAATATTTCCAGATGCAATAGAAATGGAAAAAGACGATTGCAAGAGTTCAAATCCTCTAAATTCAACGTCCAGTGATACGAGAAATGTATCTGTTTCTTTAGCTATCAGAGTGCTGATTTTCTATTATTATTATTATTATTATTTTTTTACTGCAAATAATAGTTCACATATATCTAGAAATTGTATTCACTTTCGTCAGATAATATTTCCAGATGCAATAGAAATGGAAAAAGACGATTGCAAGAGTTCAAATCCTCTAAATTCAACGTCCAGTGATACGAGAAATGTATCTGTTTCTTTAGCTATCAGAGTGCTGATTTTCTAAGCGTATTTTATATATGGCACAAGGCCAAATGTATGGAGCACTCAGTGAGGATTAACCTCAGTAATCAATCGTAATTGATCAACTGATACAAGCTCGTTAACTATTACACTACGCCAATATGCCCAAGTTATGTGGCAGAAGGACGAAAATATACAACATACTAGCAAGTCGTAATTGATTGAACCAAACAAGCTTAATTATCATTAAACCACATCAAAGTGCCCAAGTGATTTTCTAACTGAAACGTAGATATGACACGAGGACGAAAGTTGCAGCATTTAGTGAGAATCGAACTTACTTTTCATTCGTAACTGATCTATCGAGACAAGGCTGCTCGCCGTTACACCAGATTAGAGTGCACTTGTTCAGATATCAGTGAAGCATTTAGATTAGGTACGAACAGATATTTCAGACTTTTCTCACATACGCTTCCAATTTCTGTTAGTAAAGTTCCATGGAGAAAGATGACTGAGTGCCAGAACCATAATTAATAAAAGTAATTGTCTTTGACTGAAGTGTCTGGATCGATAACAAAGTTTTGTAATTGCACAATGTTCTAACCAAAACCTCAATCACAATAAGGTAATAAGATAATTTAGTAGAACAAAAAAAATTATAACAAAAGAAGAATTCAGGATTTGCATGCGTATCAGTGTTGGCTGGAAACAAATATTCAATGGGAATGAGACAGTTTTATTAATGTTTGCTCCGATTACGCGTAGCTCGCAAGATAGATCTTTTATTTTATGAAAATGACAAATAAATGACTGATTAGCTAATCAGTCATTTTAGAAGAAAATTCATATTAATTCGGTTTTACTTAATATTTTTTCGGAGTACAAAAATAGATGATCTATAGATCATTAAATTGAGCTACCAATAAATGAAAAAAAGCGAAAAGTAATAAACATAAAACTTATTTCTAATATTTCACATCGTTTCATGTTTTTTTCCATCAAATTTAGTATTTCAATATTATCTGCGCATTATACGTGAAGTATGAATTTTAAAGGTATCTGAAGTTTACATATGATATATATATATATATATATATATATATATATTTGGAAGGACGGGCTGTTTATACACAGTGATTGTCTTTTAAAAGAAGATTTATTTTAATTAAATCATGTTAAATGGTGTACTGGCGTTAGAAATTCAAGAAATTACATAAGATAGTTTAAAAAGTGTTCTCCCACCACCTTTAGAACCGAAGACTTTACTGAGTGCCCACCGATTCTGCATGAACGACCGTGTATGTACGCGGTTTTTCCCTTAGAATAGCCGGTGTTTGCAAGCGATCACACATTTAAATACTGACCAGGATCTACAGTGTTTAACTTTGGTGATCAAACGGGAAACGATGATTCTGCATGAGTTTATCGTAAGCGAAAAACAACATTATTAATGGTATCAAAGCAAAGAAAAGAAATAAAATAACAGGGAGAGAGAAAATTTATCCAAGGAAGTTATTAATATTCATGCAAGAGAATAATCCAGATCAGGAAAATTACCTATTATAGTTTTACTAATTGTAAATAATATCGAAATTAAAATTTAATTGCGTATTTTTACATTTGCTTGCATGTGTCTTTTATTGTGTTTTTTTTTTTTTTTTTTTTTGTCAGACGGATATTTTATAATGAGATTCTTTATTAATGAAATAATACATTAATATAAAATAATAATGTAGTTATATATTGATTAACCAGTTAACATAGCGGGAATACCCAGGTTATAAAACTACTTCGATGTGTAGGAGAATGGGGTCAACCGCATTGAGACGTAACGCGAAGCACTTACGACTTCACAACAATGGCGGCGCCGATAGAATCCATTTTATCATTAGATAATCTTTATTTCGTAGACGCATGGATAAGAGCGTTCATGGCTAAAGCGTGGATTAATTAATTAATGGGACCGTCAGACGTATACGAAGAGCAAAATGAAATGTCGACGTATATTTCAAGTAATGATAGTGCTGAAAAAAAAACTACCCTTACAAGATGAAATGTCTGAAGACGAACATGATGAGGATGGACAATATGATTCGGAAACTGAGGTAGAGAAGTTAATGCACAAATAAGGTTATGGTCCCAAGAGAATACGTAAAAGATCAGGATTTCCCAGAGAAAGAATTACCGTAAGATACCAAGATAGAGATAGAAACACTGGAAAATAAATGATAGAATCATCACAAGAAAAACTAAAACTCTTTCATTACAGGGAAATGTAGTGATATGAAGATTAACTAATCAACATAGACAGAATACACAGACTACATGATTACTCCGATTAGGAGGAGAAAGGAAACCACAGATGAGCAGTGAGTAGGAACACAATGGACTTACAATTTCACAACACATAAATTAAACATTTTGCATAAACTACAATCTAATGATAACTGCTGTGAAGATTGATTAACATCACACAATAATATAATTCTTGATCAAAAAATCGACACTTTAACAAGTAAATAAGAATTATAGCCGACAGTAATTACCGAAATCAAATTGCAAATATGCGCTGAACATTAATGTATACGCCTGTGCGTATATTTTGAAAGAGAAAGGATTAAACAGGCTAGAAATATATGTGTATCATTTAACGGGGTATATTTATTTATTTTATTCATTTTTTAGTCTATTAGATTATGTTAAATACCACGATGAATAAATATCTCGTTAGATGGACAGCAATAATCCGAATTTTGATCTGAAATGTTCTCTATATACAGCTGGAAATATTTCATCATTTTCGAAAAAAATCAGGAAGTATTCTGCTTTTGAAATTAAATTAATCGTTCAGTCGCCAGTAGACACATTTGTTGTGTTGAAACATATCTGTCACTGTGTAGCGATTTTTGAAATGCTTTTATTTTATTACCCTAATATGTGAATGTATATATATATATATATATATATATATATATATATATATATATATATGTGTGTGTGTGTGTGTGTGTGTGTGCGTGTGTGTGTGTGAATGTATGTAAAATTTTAGAAAGAGTATATCTGTAAAAAGGCAATATGAATGCAGGAAAAATGAAAACTTATTTTAGTCGTCGCGTTTTGCCTTGATAAATTCCGAATGGCGTCGTTTAGATAAGTTTTCCCTTTTTCTTTATTCATATATATATATATGCGCTCTGCTCTCATGCAGGAATCAAACATGTGTTTTGTAGGAAAAACCGCCATCAGACTTGTTTTAGATCGACTCGTCCACGAAAGCCGTCGCCGATCAAACAAGACCGAATATTATCTTATATGCGGAAATCATTCTAAAATCCGAACATATACAAATAAATTGGCAATCGCTGAGGACCTTAAAGACAGAGTCGGTATAAAGCACGTCGGTTCTAACCACGGTTTCCCCTGTAAAACGGGCGCGGCTTCAAAATACTTGTGTGTATGTTAATTGAATTTACGAGAAAAAAATTTAACAACCGAAGGGATGGTACTGATTTATGTTTGGGCAGAATATGGCCAGGCAATCCATCATCTTGTGAAGCGATAACACTCTGGTTAGTGCACGTTTTGCGTTTGATCTTTAGACGCTGACACTTGCTGTGATAAGGATTAGTGTACAGGAGGAATGACGTGCTTGCAGATGTCATGCAGCAGAGATGGACGTATAATATTTTCTTACGTCAGAAATAGGAGTTTGTACCTGAGATTTGTTATCCTGTTTCTATGACTAGCATGATGGTCGTTCTTTAAGGTTGAATACGATAGTAAAATTAACATGCTTATACTCGGCACGCAACCGCCGGTCGTCGATAATGCATCGGCTTGGGTACTATGCTATTCATCGTTCATCCAGCAAGTATGCGTGTGAATACGTGCGATACGGCGAATCCCGAAGTTCACTGGATCACCATAACGAGTCGAATAACACCGCCACGGTACAGTCGCTGAGTACGCATTAGTCGACACCGGTTCTCAGTTTTTCTCACCGCAACAGGAAGATAATATTTTGTAATAACTGAAGATGTAATGAAAAGAAAATTTTCAATGAGAAACATTGGATGTCATCCCGAAAGATTTTATTAGAAATCTGAAAATTACGTAGTATACATACATATATAAGAATGGTTTGAAATATATTTATTAATTATTTTCAAATACCGTTAAGGTCAGAATATAAAAGATATATATTGGTCTTCGTGGTATCATGGATCAAATCGTAAACTTATGTGGAGGAACTGTAGTCATTGTTTGGAAAACTCAGATCATTTTTAGCTTTTTTTTCGCTGTAAATTCTGGTTTGCACTCATAGAATTTATCGACATAATCGAGACGCAGTTCTTTGCACAGTACTCACTGCATATCTGCCTTATGAAGCTTATCAATACATTCTTTAATTTTAAAGTAACTATTTTATCGTTGATTTTTTTCTGAAAAGGCGGCATCCGCTTTTATCTAGATTTCTCAGTCTTCTTTTATATAATTAACCCATGAAGTAGTTGTTCCAGCCTTCATTGCTAGCGATTTCCTTTGGTTTCAAACCAGATGTTTCTGCGTAGCTATGACGTGTAAATTACGTCTATAATTTTTTGTCTCTTAAAGTATCCGTGCTCTTTTTTTTGTATTTTTCCAGCGTTTTCACCATCTGTATTTCTACAGTTATTCCTCTTTCGTCCTAATTGTACTTCTTCTGTCACTGACTTGATTGTTTTATATATATATTGTTCTATTTCATCTATATTTTCAATTCGAATTTGCTCATATGAAGTCTGCCGTCAATGCTAATGGGTCTATTAATGCATTCCTTCTTTTTTTCTATATAATCTATGAGATATTTAGTGTGTAACGATTGATGTTATTACTTCGTCGATTCATTGGTTTGCATTTCTCTTTAGTTCAGCGAATGAATATCCTTGTTTATGTTACTATCGATACTTCGATCAGATTTTGCGTAGTTATTTTAATGTCAAGTATTTTTTTAATACATCAGGGATATTCATTTCGAGTAATTTTCTTTCATTACTTTCCGCTTAGGCGAGTAACATTCAGGTACTCTTATCCATTTGTAGTTGCCCTCTACTTTAAAGCCTCTAATTGTCTTTTGTCAAATGAATTCCTTTAGTTGCTACGTGTTTTCACTTGTGCATCAATAATGCTGTGTATTTGTCTACTCAAAATTTTCAATCAATAACGATTTTGGACCTTTCAACTTTGTAAATAATAATTTAGTTTCCATTATTATTCTCTGCATATAATGTATGCCATCTCTGCAGATGCAGTGGTTGATTATTTCCCCGCCATATTTTGAAGACTCGGTATTCGTTACAGTTTTTAAAGATTAGAATATTTTGAATGATAGCAATGTTTGTGAATCAACTGAGGGTTACCAGCTGGGAAATATCGATAAGTAAACAGATTTCGCACCAATCCTTTGGCAAAGCGTGATTCCACTTCCCTGGTGCTGTACTAATCCCCAGGTTATTTGAAAAAGATATCACGACATTTGAATGTGAAAATAAAGATCGTAATTTGGAAAAAGTATTCTCTCATAGCTATATTACGTCTCCAGGATATATCAGCAAAATAAATTTACCCCAAACGAATATTTTAAAATACAGTTATGATTTAGTCAGTCTACTTTTCCATTGTAGCTCTCACTATCTCCCTCACTCTGTGTGTGTGTGCGTGTGTGCGTGCGTGTGTGTGCACGCGCATACGCAGGTACATATTTAACCAATCCAATTTCGGGGGAAGCATGCATTATTGGCATTATTTTTATTCTACATTAATCATTTCATCCCATCTAAGGAAAATAAAATCTACTATGCAAGAATTTAGCAGGAATGAAAGAAACAGAGAGGACAATGAAAGAATAGAATAAAAGAGCAATGAGACAGAAGATAATTATTGGTATTGCAATTTCATATTTGAAGATCATAGTTTACAGGAAAGCAGAAATCTCCCCACGCGAGAAGTGCTGGAGAAGAAATTATTAACATAAAACACACAACTAGTAATTTCAACAGCAATTATATGAGATATAGCTACCAAACTACTGCTGCGCATGCATTCTTGAAGTCGAGGTACCAACGAAAAAATCTCACCAAAACAGTTACTCTGAAAGTATATATATAGAAAAGGTAAATTTTAAAATCTCTTCCTGATTCTAAGTATAAGTGGCGTTTCTGTTGTCATTATCACTAGAACTTTGTCGTTTCTCACATGTTCGGATCATGCGATGTCGAGCATCATTCTGTAGAACCAGATTTCTTCTGCTTAGTGTCATTTCGTCATCAGTGAGGAGATTGTCCAGATTTTACAGACATATAATGAGAGTGATATTACTTAACAGTTCAGTATTCTTGCGTTTGTTTCATATGAAATTTTCCAATTTCTTAATAATTTGCTTAGCTTCTGAAAATCATATTTCTCTGTTCCAATGCGCCTACGGATTTCAATGTAGCCCTTTACTCCCTCTGTTAGAAGAATTTCCAAATATTTAAATTCTTGTCATGGTTTGATTTCGGTACCTCAGAATTGTAATATTTATGTTGAGCTGTTCCTAACAATCATGAAAACTCTCTTCTTGCGGTTAATGTTTAATCTTTTATTCTCACATTCCTTCACAATATTCTACAAGGTTTCTTTTAGTTTCCTTTCTGTATTTGCTATCAAGCCAGGGTCATATGGATATCTAGATTGTGGCCAAATTTAATTTAATTTAGAATTGTCTATCACAGTTCATGGAGACCTATCTGAGATCCTGTTTGTCTGGGCATGAATATTATAATGCATCTTAAATATTTAGTCCTATGGGTTGATTTACATATATATATATATATATATATATATATATATATATATATATATATATATGGATTTTATACCAATACCAGAAAAGTGGATGCGAAAACTTAGTCTATTTTACTGATATGATTGACAAAATGTCCTCGTTATAAAACTCGAGATTTGCTCTAAGGGCAGATGCTGACCGAAAAACCTTCTAAAAGAGAAATAAAAAAGTAATGAAAGGTTGAGGTTCGGAGTGACCTAGTTATATAGCGACCCCACCCAGTTAGTAACAAATATTACTGTTTTTTGATTGATTGATTTTTCCGTTATGTGTTTTCTGCACACTTTCTTTTCTTGTTGGTTTTGATTGGCTAAATAATATATGTAATAATTAAATAAGAATATTTTAAAAGGAACTTTAATAAGATAATGTTTATTATCACATGAAAAGAATGGATTGCTTTCTCTTTATTTATTATATGATACAGTGAAATTAATAACAACGGATCTGGATTGAGATGTCACGCACACACACACACATACATACGTGCATACATACCTATATATATATATATATATATATATATATATATATATATATATATATGACTATGATAAAATAACCTATGTTCCACAACTGAATATTGCAAGAACTTCATGAAACTACAAGCAGTCCTATCGACCTCCGGATATAATACATATATATATATATATATATATATATATATATATATATATATATATATATATATATATATATATATATATTATTGCAGTGAATACATACGTTATAATATTGAATACATACATACATATATATATATATATATATATATATATATATATATATATATATATATATATATATATAATGTCATCTACATACAGGCCTGTTTCGCTGTATCACAGCTTATCTGTGCGGCTAGGCATCCGATTACTTCAAGCCGGGGTCGAAACCTGAATGATTTGGTATCTGATGGAGTTTCTACCCTGAAATATTATATATATATATATATATATATATATATATATATATATATATATATATATATATATATATATATATGAACGGGTTATTTGACTGGATACGAAGATTCGAGTTTACTGAGCTGTTGTACTTGCCATCCTTTCGTACAGCTTAGAGTTGTGGACTCCATACAGGTACCATATATGCCAGCTGGATGTTTTCCATAACAGCTCTCTGCGTACAATCTGTGGAGTTAACCTTCAAGATAGGACATCTAACGTAGACCTCGTTAACACGTGTAATATTGGAGGAATAGAGACTTTTCTCATACAGTCTCAGTTACGGTCGACTGGTCATGTCTGGAGAATGTCTGATGACAGGATACCCAAGATCCTAATTTACAGTCAATTAGATCAGGGCTACAGGAATGTAGGTCGCCCATGGCTAAGATACAAAGACAACCTGAGAAGCAACTTGTCAGCAGTCAATATACCACATAACACTCTTGAGCGCTTAGTCTTAAAGCGGTAGAATGGAGATCAACATGTTTTAATGGACTCAGCAGTTTTCCATCTGCTTGTCTGAATTATCTTCAAGAACCGAGAGCAAGGACTAAAAGGTCAGCCAATCTAACAGTGATCTCATCTCACAATACTCACTCTTGCTCCATATGTGGCCTCCTTTGTAAATCACTAGCAGGTCTTAAATGCCCCTTAACATTATCGCACAAAATTACATAACTGAATCAACTCAGCTGTCAGCGAAACCGACAGGAGAGCCCATTATATATATATATATATATATATATATATATATATATATATGAATCTTAAGGAATCCTTTCAGCCAATCCTTCGTCAGAAGAAAAACTTTAGCGTAACTTTTGACGAGAACAAACAAAAGAACGATTCACACTGTAAATAAATTGAAAAAAAAAGACCGTTGACGAGGATAAATTATGGAACTCAATAAAAATATATTTTCAGTAAAATAATTTATACATAAAAAATAATAGTTCCGAATGTGTATTAACTGGAACTAAAATACACACGAACTTTCCATAAGCTTGAAGTCGCGAATGAAATACTCATTCTTTTTTCTGCACAGTTTCGTATTATGCAACTTAATATGGACCGCTTCAAGAAGAACGGACTCTGTGATGTTCTATAGAAATATGATCTCATATTGATTTGTACGGTCTAGTTTGTTAAGTAAGTGCTGTTCAATGGCAGAATAATACGCCGATTAACATTTTCTCAAAGTGTAACTAGAATCACTCTGTCTAACAGTGGCAGGAACGTGCTAATTCAGGTTTCCAGTCACTCATTGGATTGTGTTACGCATTCAACCTCACACTGACTTTTGAATTTATATACGATAGAACCACCACGAAAATAGGATAAATCATCTTTGACAAATGAATGAAACACCGAACGAGCTCCGAATATAACACGCAAACCAACAGTAGAAAAACATGATATATCACAAGCCGAGACACTGTCAGCCAGTGTTTGATTTTTGCCACCTAGCTACGGTAATATTTAAATAAACGGGACACAGGCTGGGATAGAACAGTAGCGGTTATTTAAAGTGTTATCCTTATGATCAAAAACACATTTAATGGCATCCACATAACCACTGTCACAAAAACACGATGAATATTTTCGAATTCTTGATCGAGTCTACAAGGAGGACAAAATCATCAACGCGCGATGCACTAAGGCAGAAATCAGATTAATCTTATAAGACATAGTGATAGAAGAATCCCAGTTGGTGTCCAGTTGACCTATGAACGTAGACTTCCGATAAACACTGGTAATGAACAAACCACCATTAAGTTCAATCCGTACGCCCAAAGGACAGCCGTTTTCCACTTCCATGTTAAGTTGAAGGGAAGGAGGAAAAGAATTAAGTTGGGTATGAAAGGCTTCAGCATCGTTGATAGAATTGAAAACAGAAAAAGTGTCATCAACATAACGTAGATACAAATTCATTAAAAACTTCGTCGGGAATTCTGTATCCTGTTTTCAAATCATATATTGTCGACACGGAAAAAAAATCGTGGATACAGCAAAAAACAAAACTTTTACTTCCAATCCATTCTGAAGGATTTAATGTGGATTTAACTTGGATTAATTTAAAAAAAAAAGCTATATGAATTTTTTGCTTTCAAGCCATTCTGAAAATTAAATAAGATTTTTGCCTTTAATTCGTTACAAGAAAATGGGAACATATATTAACAACATTAGATAGGAACTAAGAATTATTGAAAAAAAGATACACAATAAATATTAACGGCTTTTTTAAGGTCAGTCATTTTTTGACTTTAATCCTGAGAAACGCCAGATTAGGGAAAAAGTTATTCATTATTTAAGCATACACACAAATACACGTACATACATTTGTTTCTTTCGTATTTGGATTTGATAAAACCTTGAATGATCAAACGCACTGAAATATTTTCCAGTTGTCAAATGTCTATATAAAGTCTTTTTTTTTTTTCATTATATTATATACCCCTTATGTTAGAAACTAACTTTTTTCTTTGTGGAAGTTCATCTGAGGCAAATTTTAAAAACATACAAAAAAAATTATAAACGCGCATATACCCACAAAAAATAACGTTGATCTGAAATAAGGTTTTCTGTTCAAATTTAAATTTGAGAACAATCCAAATGTAAAATTTAAATGCAAAAAGTTATTTATTTCTGAAATATACTTTTGCTGGCTGTAAATGTACAGTTATTTCCCAACAAATCTCCACAACGGTCTTTGATGAAATTCCTCACGGAATGAAAAGTGTTAAAACACAAGACATATTTTCTTTTTGTCATTTCTTTTTATTAATATTGTATTTAAATATATAGTCATTTACACGCACGCACATTCATACATATACGCACAAACACAAAAAAACAACAAACAACAAACAAAAACACACACATAAATATATATGAAGCATAAAATTGATTTCTAAACCCTAATGTAACAAACCAAGGAAATCCTTCTTATGTGTGCATCTAACCATACATCAAAACGAAATTCATTTACTCAACAGCTCCATCCACCTATCTTCCTTTATCTGTGGAGAGCGAACAGCTTGATAAATTTTGATTTAAGGATTACTAAACCAGGTGGGGCACCACTCTTCGAATGAACAAGGAGAGTGGTTAGTAACAAAATATGATGAAAGTGTGTGGCTGAATGGTTCGAAGTTTGCGTTCCGACCATTCAGCTCAAATGTTGATCGATTTCTCCAGGAGGTGAGTTCTTTATAGTATCGACATGGAAAAACGCGACACTGTTAAAAAATAATCTGAAAATCCATATTTCTCGTCGCCCCAAGAATTATGAGAAAAATCCAGTAGACTTAGCTGTACAGAAGCATCGAATATTGCGCTAACAGGAAGTCCCAAATAATCGTGAACGATTTTTTTTTTTTTACTTTTTGCATATGTGGCTTTGTTCAACAAGAGACAACACCTCATTTTTTTTCTTAGAGAAATCATTAAAAATCGCGTTGGCGTTGTACATATAGAAGAAGCATAAAAGTAACTGAGCAGACGGATGCAACTAGCCACATAACGGAGACACGCTCACAAACGAATAGCTATTACTTACTTGGTTAAAAAAAAAGACCTAGTCAAAATAGTTAATAGCTAACTTGAGTTGGTGTTTCAATCCGTAGAGAAGACAACTGGAAACCACTACCTTGTCCCACCTGAGTACAAATATGTCAATAAATAAATTAAAAGCAGCAATAAACGACGTGAACAGTTTAAGCCCACTTACAGTTGACTCCTTGCTCGGTAAATAGAGATGATGTGAGTGATTACAAAAAATCTAGAATCGTTTGAAAGACATGGTATAAAAGGACATCCTAATAGTCTGCGGTAAAAAAAAAAAAACATCATAATAGTCTGCGGTAAAGGACTTCATAATAATGTGCGGTAAAAGGGCCTCATAATAATGTGCTGTAAAAGGGCCTCATAATAGTGTGCTGTAGAGGACATCATAATAGTCTACTTTAAAAGGACATCATAATAGTGTGCGTTAAAGGACATCATAATAATGTGCGGTAAAAGGATATCATAATAGTGTACGGCAAAGGACATCATAATAGTCTGCGGTAAAAGGATATCACAATAGTGTGCAATAAAAGGACATCACAGTAGTGTGCGGTAAAGGATATCATTATAGTGTGCGTTAAAAAGACATCATAATATTGTACGATAAATACTAGATTACGAAACAGAAAGACTATACATCAACATTTTTGGAGTATGTAAAGGCAGAAAACAGGGACGTAAGTATAGAGCACTGAATCCTATATGCAGGCGAAAAGAGGAATGAACTCTCGTTCAAAGTAATAGTAAAAAAATCTCGGATTGTTCGTGTGCGTTCTTCTTGTGAAAATGAATCCATTTAATACAACAGCTATTGGAGTATAAAGCACCAGTGTTACAAAACGCTGAAGCAATAGCTAAGTATTACAATACATTAGATAAAAATAAAAAGCCATTACAAATCGTAAGAAAATATATAATCATCCGGGGAATCTAAATGCAAAAGTTTGAATGGAAGAAAACAATGACATATTTGATAATTATATACTTGGATAGCGTAACGATTGAGGATATGATTGGGTCCATTTGTGCACCGCAAACAGCAATCTAATAAACATTGCGTTTCAAGAAAACTAGAAGCACTTGTAGATGAAGAAAACCCCAGAAGGGCCACAAATTATCATATATATGCTACGTAAAATCCCTGAAATTATTAAGAAATCCCGATTGTGGGTTTGCAGAATGAAAATCATATCCAAACTATGGACCAAATTACGAAAATTCACAAAACATAACGGGGTGGCTAAAATACAATTCAACACTTTTCAAGATGACACAATTTGTAAATAGACGTATACTGATAGAGTTTTAAAACAAATCTGAAAGCTAAGAAGTGAGCTTTAAATCAACATGGAACACCTTAATAAAATTATCCGTGTCCTTGCTCAAAGAGGCCATGCCAAGGGAGGTGAAACAAAAGGAAAATTGATGACATTAAATATTCAAAATAATAAAAAAAAATGCGACAGAAGATACTATCAATGATTGGCAGAGAATGTAATATTTTAAATAAATACATTAGAAACAAATGCAAACAATTAAAAATGAATGACTCAAGAGAATTGTCTCGTGATACAAAGCAGTGAAACACTGACATCGAAGATATGCATAAGAAAGCTAAAAAAAATAGTATAATAAGAAATATACTCTTAGACATCGATATGCTTTCTAGGAAAAAATTACCGTGGGAACTCAGTAGATATATTCATATGAACGTGGAGGAAGTCTTGCGCAGACAAATGGAAACAGCATCGTAATACCAGCTTAGATAGGTAAATGATTAAATTTGTCATTAGTGTTCTAATATACAGAACTTTCAAAGTTGAACCGGAAATACCGCACTAAATTTGTAGCTTAAATAAAAAAAATACTAGAACATGAAACGCAATCTTTAAGATAACAATACTATCAAATCGAAGAAAATAAATTAAAAAAATGTAATAAAATAATTTTAATATCATTATATGGCAGAATTCAGATGCTATCAGTTATAAAATGAGTCATTCTATGAAAGATACAATATCTCTTTTGAAATAAAACAAGATTTATTCTTCTTTAAAAATCATCTTGTATTAAACATTTAAATTTAATTTACAGTTGAACAATGGCATAAATAATTTGTGCAGACATCTTACAAATTCACATAATGAATCATCTTTTGTTAAGGATTTTATTGAAAAGATAGTAATGACAAGTATTATTAATTACAAACCTGAACAATATCAAAGAAGGTGGAGTAATAATAACAGAATTGGAGTCAAAATTTGCAGAGAGGTGACCCTTGACCTGTGTCACTGGATTTATATCCTGAAAGATTCTACTTACGTTTTATTAGCAGAAGTTAATTTATCTTTTACGTTTGAGTTGTAAGCTATGACTGAACAGGTTCCGCAAGTTTTTGTTCATATCGTATTTTATCCACAGAATGATTAACTTTCATTTTCGTGTCTAGTTCCTCTTGTGACAATGCAAATGTAGTCTTTCTTTGGCGCGTTTATAGAATTTTATCATTAAATAACAGTCAAAATTAAACTCTCTTTTTCTTCAGAATGGTACAAATAAACAGAACGAGATGACGTAGATAACAAATTGTCAACAAAGTCTACAGCATTTAACATTACAGTTATGTTATTATCTGACATTGTTATATTACTGACATTACAATAACATTTGAGTTATGTGCTTCTTCATTTTTTTTAATATTGAATAGCTGAGGTATGAAAATAGACAAAGTAAATTTCATATCCTTATGAGATGAGTAATTGATATCTTCAATAAAAATGAGTAATCATTCCGAACATAAAAAAAAACATTGATAATTACACTATTTGTCATTATTTCTTCTTTAATAGAAATATATACGAAGGGGTGTTGAAATATTCTCAGCCCAACTGAGAATTTCTTTTAAAAACAATTTTTGATGTTTTATTTCTTTTGGTTACGGAATGCACGCAGTTTTTAGGAACTTGTTTACTTTGACCTCGTAATAATATTTGGTGATTTCAATCGTTGTCTATTCTAAACATTTTCGGGTTTTTATCTCCGTCTTTATTCTTAAGTCTCACCGGATTTATTTTCCAAGATTCCTGATTTATCTAATACGTTCAGATTAAAACCTTTTCAGCATTTAGCAGGTTTCGCTGGCAGTTATTATCACACTTCTTTGGACTACAGTTGATAGTATATATTTCCAGAAAGATGAGTCGAGAAGCGAAGAAATGTTTATGACAACTAAAAATACACAATACAAGTTATTTTGAAGGATATATACTCATACAGAGTTTTAATTCTAGCATATCCTCCAGGTGTGTGTGTGTTTGTGTTCGTGTCTATATATATATATATATATATATATATATATATATATATATAGAGAGAGAGAGAGAGAGAGAGAGGGAGAGAGATAGGTACATAGATAGTTAGATAAATAGATAAACAGACAGATAGATTTGTAACTACGAGCATTTGCATATACATGTGTATATGTCTATGTCTATCATTACGTATGTGTTTGAATTTAAGTTTATGCTTCTATCCGTGCTGTGGCTATTGTGTGTTTTTATACAAATGTCTCTATTTGAATACGTCGTATTGTGTATCGTTTTATACCTACGTGTATAAGTGCGTATATTTGTCTATCAATATACCCATGTGAATGCATGTATCTGCGTCTGCATATTCGTATCTCAGTGTCTTCGTTTCTGTGGTTTCATCTGATACTGTGTCTCTGTGAGTTATGTGCGAAAAACTATCTTCATATTTAAAAAAGAAAAAGTCTCTAAATCTTCTTGTCCACATAAAGAAAGCATCAAATTTGTTTTGTGTGTGGAACTCTTAATATTACAAGTGTATTTTAGCTGTGAAATTCTATAAATGTTTCATCTTGTATGAACAGCTATTAATTGTATTTTATCCTGGGTGATTAACTGCATTCGACTCCTTGATTATAATTCAATAATTTTATTTGAATATGAAAACCTATAATTACTTTGTTAGCTTAATATTTGAAAAGAAATACGTTTCAGAGGACAAGCAGACCTACAAAATCATACATGTCATGAAGGTTTGATGGAAATCAAAAAAACGACTAAAAGAATAATGCATGCAATTCAGCTTCATTAATATACGTTTAGTATTAGTCTCTTATGTTCATCGCATTGCCATTTTCAGCGAGGAAAACGAGTTCATGATGACAGACGTAATTATCTTTAAATACCACAGACAGAAGTGATTCAGAATAAATATCACCAGGTTTGTTCTTTACGATGAGAAAAACAGAATTTCGAAACCGAAACTATTTTCTATTTCTAACGTGGTTAATGACAGAAGCTTTCCTCAGATCGTTATTAGTGAACACACACACACACACACACACATATATATATATATATATATATATATATATATATATATATATATATATATATACACACGCAAACACACACACAGAGGCGTGCGCAAAATACCTGAACCCGCACATTCACCCAACAACGTTTATCTCCTTATTTTTTTATTATATTTCCCAACATGTCGAATAAGATATTGTAGATAGGAAGCAAAATCGAGTATATATTTTTATTGTCATCGAATTAAAAATGCCTTCACAAAAAATTTCGTAATGACATTCGTACTACTTCCCATAATATAGGCCATAAGGAGTTACAATCATTTGTTATGTGATAGTATCAATATTTTAATAAACATTTCATAGGATATGTGTATGCACTGATATTTTTAATTCGGGTATATTTTTTGTCATTTAATATAATTGTCAATTGTCTAAGATGCTGAATAATCCTAATAAATCATGAGGAATATGCCAGCAAATATCATGGTTTTAAATAATTCACTACAAGCAAAGAGATAAAACCATTAAAATACAAAGGATGAGTGAGGGTGAAAGAAACTGGAAAAACGTTATTGAGAAGAGAGAGAGAGAGAGAGAGAGAGAGAGAGAGAGAAGACAATAAATGAAGTGAATTCAAGGAGTCAGAATGTGAAAATTGAGACTACATTTTCCTAGATCAGAGTTAGAAAGAAAGCAAGAAGGAAAGAACTTACAGAGACATTTATGAATTTCAGCAATAAAATGATAAGATCTATCTGCTAAAATAGTACTGCGCTTATATTAGTGAAATCGATATATCAAGACAGAAAGCTCATTAAAACAATTGCCATGAAAGCATTTATAATAAAAAAAAAAGGCATAAGAAAGCTACGTCACGATGATGGAAAAGGGATTGAAGCCAAGATGCGAGACCAGTATCGATAACATTGCAGATTCTTCTTTGGAGTTGGACAATAATTTCTAGATACAAAGCAAAGCACCCGAGTACATATGGCAGGGATATTCTATGCACGAACGAATGGTAAACATAAATTTCCAACATTGATTCTGTCGATGAAATACTCTAGCACGACACTGTGAATCAGCTTTCCTCGGAGTAGACTTAGAAATTATTTCTATCTGTTAAAGATAATCGAAATTTAGGCAGCCGTCCGCACGAGGTCGAAAAATTAAATAATTCATGCAGAAAAGCAACTTCTTTTTTGAAAAGCGTTTTTGTTCATGTCTTTAAAGATAAAAGTTTAGAATGTAGTTACTGTATCACCTGATATTCGAATAGGAACTGGTCCTATAAAAATTACTTTTCATTGTTCAAGTTCTTAACACTTAATTCATGCTGATAATGAATTAATTCTGCTGATTCCGTTTGTGTATGATAAATTGTCTGGAGTAAGTAGTAATGAGAATTGAAATAAGAATATCTAATTAACGTTCTTAATAATTTAGCTTGTATATTATCAAACTAAGATGAAACATAGATTTACTGCATAAGCTCAAAAAATGAATAAAATTTTGCAGTCTTTGATTTTTTTAAGGTTCAAACATAATTATACTTTGTGCATCTTGCATCCTGACTGAGACTATGATATATTTAAAAGCATTGGCAGAGTCTGATTTTAGCTTTTTCTTAACAGGAATGATTTTAATGCTGATTTTCAAATAATGCATGTATTTTAAATTCAAACCTTTACACTAGATTAACTTTGCTCGTCTATTTCTTGTCATACGATTGTTAGATGTTACTGTACTAGTAAGAAATTATCAAATACAGTTTATTAAAACACTTTAATCATATGAGAAATAGCATAATATATTACATTTGGAGAAGCCACATAATATTGTGTTTGCATTTAAAATATCTCTTGCAAATTATTATACTCATATGTCGCTTCCAGCTTCTATCATTAGATCCTGAATAGGGAACTACTTGCTCAGATTTTACTACTGCATAGTGAATTCGATCCCAACTGTTTTTTGTTACATGTTGTGCCCTTGTGTTAATTCTAACCTTAATTTAACGTATAACCACTATAACATGCCTCAATTTGTTTCAATAGTTTACTAGCAGTCTATCGATTAAAGATCAAGATGTTTCCCATTCCTTTCGATGTTACAAGTTCAATAAAATTAGAATTGTAAAATAAAATTAAAAAAAAATATCAGTTCTAATCAATAAAATGCAAATTATATAAATGCTAAATTTTCAGCTTTAATCAAAATATTATTCGATATTATCCTGTGAAATCTGTATAGAAATTTATTCTTTCCATATTATTATTTGCTAATTCAATGAAAGCTTAAAGTCATTGCATATTTAGACGTAAAAATCATGTCCGATCCAAAGGACGCAAGATGTAAGAAACCAATAATTGATTTTTTTTTACTGGTTTCTTCAGCTATATCCATGAAATATATTCTACTAAAAGAGACAAATTCTGCTAACGATATTATGGATTGAAGACTGGAATTTTCAGAGCGTATAGAAGGTTATCCAATTATTTCTTGGGATGTTGGCGCCACAATTCTCTGGCAAATAGATCCGCAACTAAAAATGGATTGAGTTTATTTTATACAATACGTTCATATTTATAGTAGAGGCGTATGTATGAATGAATACAGTTGTATCAAATGTTTGTGCTTTTTTTGATGCTTTTACAGCTAGACAACCTATCATAAAACTCTTCCCAAATGACGTCGTATGCTTCCTTGCGTTAATCTGTATATGCATATTTTTATAACACAAAAGAATAGCAACTCATTATTGGAAATCATGAAGAGAAACGTCTATGGGGCACAATGGCTTCTTAGTAACATAGGCAATTACTAAATGATTACAGTTTCATCGTTTTACCTCTGCATTTGATAAACACTGATATATTTGAATGATTGTTCTTAGAGCTGTTATATTCACAATGATTATGCACTTGAACTTTCTTATAATTTCGGCAGAAGCCTCCAATATTCGGTAATTGTCTCGAAATTTCGAAATGATGACTTCATTCTATACATATAACTACCATACTTTCGTGCAATATGATGCTATATGGTACTCCTACGATATATAGTAGGAGTCATGACAAAATTCAAAGAAAAGACTGCAATTTAACCAATCCTGCCTTGGCATCACAACTTCAGTCATTTTCTCAACGATGCAATGCTGTTTTCCTCTGTCTTTTGAACAGATATTTTCATGGCAATTTTTCTGATGCACTTTCATGCTTGGTGACATTAGTGGCCTTATTGCCTTGCTTGGGGTGAAATGGCTTCACTCTGTCTTTTCCACAAATATTTTCATGACAATTGGCCAGATGTGCTTTCATCCCTTGTGTCTCCACACCACCAATTTATTCGTGATATTATATATATTTTATAATATAAATTTTAAATTGGCAACTAGTCCATACAGGTTTAAGATCCAAACATATGTTTTATTCCAATGGTTTCTTTTCTTTGTCGTTTAATTCTCGACAATGGAATCACCTTCCGACTTCTGGCTTCCATAAAATCTACACTCTTTGAAATCTTTAAATGCAACACCAATCGCCATCTTACGTATTTCTGAAAAATGTTATTTTAGTTTATTATCTCCTCACATTTTTTCAAAAATGTCTTCTACTTCTCTTTCACTCCCTGTTACTATTTACGTTTTTGTTAAAGGATTAAAAATATGATTGGCTGTTTTGATTTCACTGCTCGGATTAAGGCTTACGTTCAATTAGTTGTGTTATTCCCTCATTTTGTTAAATCGTCATAGTGAGGCACCACCTAGTTCCAATGAACCAGTTCATTTGAGTTTAACTGCCTTCCCCTGGGACTGAAGTCGCGATACTCACGTAAGGTAATATATAACTCTTAAGCAACACTTATATAAATTAAGCATTTGCTTCCTAAGATTGATTAATTAAAGTTCGAAGTAGCATCATCTAACATATGTTTTAAAAAGCGAAAAATAAAAACAGAAAAAAATGAACAATGCGAGATATCCGAGATCATGATTTTTGGTATGAGACCGTTCATTCCACGTGAACTAATAAAAAGTTCCGTTCAAAATCCCAACGTGGTTAGGTTCAATGGCTGAAATGTTGGGATCATAAGAAAGATAATGAAGACAAGGAATTAGGTTAGCATAAAGATAAATCATCATCTCAAAAATTTACCTATTTCTTGGTTGGTGCAATGCGAAGATAAAGTTAATATTGCTACGAATGAGAAAAAAAAAATCTTACAAGAATGAAAGCTACAATCTCGTAACACCAGCGGAAGTATCGTTTATGTTTATGTAATAAGATAAGCCGACCACAAAAACTTTTTTTGATATCCAGAAAGCCACAGTTATGCGCAGCATAAATGATTTGAAGTGAATATTCTTATGGCTTGAAAACTAGGTTGGCACAATTGTACTATGCACATTTTAAATGTTGGGCTGAATCAATCGACAATTATCTGAAGTGTGAAAGGTAAGCATGTGAAAATTGTCTGGCTATGTACGACAGACCTACTAGGCATACAGTGGCATATATTGTAGATAGCTTTAATAATGTTGACTAACAAATAAAGTTTATAAGCATTTTGAGGCAATTATGTTTTTTTCAATTTTAAAAAGATTATTAAAAGAATATTTTAGGTATCAATGACAATCTTTTAAATTTTAAGAAAATGGCTGCTAATGATATTTCATAATCCCAGAGGCCTTATCACTAACTAGTAGTAAGAGCTATTCATTGCGTGAACAAGATTATTTTTCGGACGTTCCAAATGATAAACATAATATGCATTATTTTCTAACAATTAGATTTAATGGCAAATAAAGAAGCCTTATTACGAAATATAAATGTGATTTACATTTATATCATAATTACGACTAAGTTAACATACATTGATAACAAAGTTAGGTCTGAAATTGCCAGTAATATTGTAGATGGATCAATAATATTTCCTTGAGATGTTTGTAGAATTACACATCGTATTTATTCAACCTATACAATGAGGCAGTTCTGAGAGCATTAGAGTTTCTACTAAGATTCATTATTGGCACCACAATCTTAACAATATAAGATATACGGATGGCACAGTGCTGATATTAGCCACGGGAAGGAAATTACAAAATCTTCTCCAGAAAGTAGCGACGGAAGGCGAGAAGAAGGGACTAAGCATAAATTACAAAAGACAGAATTCATAGTTATCGGCAAAAGGATGAATCAAAAATGCAAATTACAGGTCGGGAATACTAAAATCAAACAAGTGCATAAATTGAAATATCTGTTAAGTATTCTAACAGATGATGAAATATGCAATTCTGCGATCTGAAAATGTATTAGGATGGCCAAATGTGCATTCCAAAAGCTAAGCAGAGTTTTAAGAGACAGAGAAATTTCGTTGGGAACAAAGAAAAGAGTAACGGACTGTTACTTGATATCTGTCCTCCAGTAGGGCAGAGAATGCTGCACTAACTCTTCAAGAATGAGGAAGGGACTTGAAACAACAGAAATGTGGTTCTCCAGAAATATGCTGAGGATACCATGGACAGAACGTGGAAGCAACAATGATCTTTTGTAGAGAATGGAAAACAAAAGGGAAACTCATACTGATACTCACGAAACAAATTGAGGGACTGAAGAAAGCAGCGGATGTCATACTTGACTGGCTTGAGCAAATGAATGACAGAAAATGGCTTAGAAGAAATAACAAAGAGACAAAACTTACTAAAGGCTACAAATCGCATGAAGATGAGGAGTGCCATGATCGCTTAAGACCTGAATTAACGCGACACATAAAATAAGATACATTTATAGATCATTCAATTAAATGTTAAAAGAATTAGCGGACCATGTGCCTTTTCCCAAAATTTCACAGTACGCCACTGATATTGCTTTATATAGAAATATGTATAGAGTGTCACCGGCATATGACAAATCAACTTCGTATGAAATTCTAACTGTCCTCACTAATCTGGAAATGCGTCGAAAACTGAAATGCTATGTCCCCAATACAGGGTGATATGACGGTCAATGTTGACGTTGAATGAATAAATGTGTCCCAACATATATTATACTGAAACTGTTACTTATAGCTACAAGGCTATATGGATCTTTTAGCTCTAAGTAATATCCGTTACCAAAAGGACATCAATTGACACTCATTCATCGGATTAAACCGTGCATCATAGAAAGAATGCTGCCTGTTACAGCTAACCTTTCTAAAAGTATTTTAGAAGCTAAATTAAATACACGTTATCATATTATATTATTATATTAGAGAACCTCTGCGCCCAGGATACACTTTAGCTTTTGAAAACATTGTCACTGTTAAGGAAATATTCCATCAAAACCACTAGTGCCTATCATTAATATAATAAGTACATTAAAAAGGACCATCTGCTTCAACGTCATTGAAGACCAGATATACCATTTCATTGCAACAATATTTTGATGGTCTAGAAGAATATTGTAAAAGAACACTGCACATGTTGAACAAAATATTTACAAGATTATTAAGAAACCTTTCTTGTGTTCTTCTGTTCACTAAGATTCTCAGATGATAATTCCATTGCAAACATCTGGTATGTTTTGGGCTAACAACTTCATTCTAAAGAGACACGTCCGCATAATTTACAACAGATCAATGATTTGCTATTAGCGCTCTGACACTAAATGCTTGTTGAATTCTTTAAATTTTATATAGAATAAATGGAATTTCGTGTAAGAATGTTTTTACTTTCACATGGTGAGAAAACGCTTTATTAAGATTTATTTAATCTTTTGGTCAAACATAATCTCAATAAATTAACCTTATCGCGTGGGAAAACTTATGAAAATATGTGTCGTATACACCGAGCTAAGTAATCAGTTCGACTCATATCCTAGACTCATATACTTTTATATATCTGAATTAATATAAAAAAACAAATTTTGCAATGACAGTTCAGTCTATATTTCTGAGATGAGGTGTTATGTACACAATTTATATTATTCGGACAATTGTCCTCATCTTTGTTGCCATATTTACCACAACGTTTCGGCCGTTGTACGCTTCGGCCTTCTTCAGGTGGTTGGAATGTCAAACTAAACCTTTTATTTCGCTAGCTGGGGCAGACTGTTCTAGTTCCACGTACCATGTCTAATGGATGTCAGTTATCAGTTATCACCTGTTAAATCCCTCTCCAAGTTCTCCAATGCCTTAACCGGGTATTGAACTCAGACTCATAGATTCTTGTCACTGGATCTAACTAACGCCTTTATGCACTGTGCCATGTGCCATTGAGCGAAATGAAGGGTTCAGTTTGACATTAGTCCGAATAATGTAAGTAGTGTTAGAAAACTCATTCATATTTTGTATTTCAACTGCAACACCCTACGTTGTGTGGCACGCTAACCTTCTAATAAATTATAATTATTTTTTTTAAATAGTTAAGGTGTATAAGTCTGTTAGTTCCTCACTCCAAGTTCTCCACTGCATTAACCAGGTATTGAACACACCCTCTTTGGTTACTGTCACTGGATCTAATTAACTCCTTGAGGACTTATGTCACAAACAATCTCACGAAACATCAGATCATAACTTCATCTAGTTAACCAGAGTGAGAGCAATAAATTCGATTTTTATTTAGATACTAACACTTATTGATATCTTACCTACGAAACCAAGATCAATTAATATTTATAATTGTCGTATTTGGCAGTATATAATGATATTAGGCATGTTAAATATATGTGTACACACACATACACACACACACGTATATATATATATATATATATATATATATATATATATATATATGTGTGTGTGTGTGTGTGTGTGTGTAAATATATATATAAATCCAACAGTATGAAAAAAAAATATATGGCAAACAAAATCCGAATATGCTAATATGCTGTTTTAATGTTGTTTCAATGTCGACATCAGACGTCCTGAAGAAGGTCTGCTAGACCGAAACGTCTGATGTCGACATTGAAATATTAAAACAGCATATTTTCATATTCGATTTTTGTTTTGCCATATATTTTCTTCATATATATATATATATATATATATATATATATATATATATATATATATATATATACAGAGATAGATAGATAGATAGATAGATAGATAGATAGATAGATAGATAGAACCCCACCTTTCTGTCAAGAAATATCTGCCTGCGTCCCTGCTTGTATGCATGATCCCTTGCTACACTACGCTTCTCCCCATCATCTTTTTACTTTATGGCCTTTGCAATTGTTTGATTGATTTTAATGAAGGAATTACATCGATAAAGTCTTTGTATGTGGCCGTTGCTCGGAATTAAATTGTTTCAATGTTTTAGATATTCAGTAAATTTTTTATTACCGTAACAAATTTCAAATAGTATGACATTGTTCAGGAATCTAATAATAAAAACAAAAACAACGATGAAGCCTCTGAACTTGATTCAACTGCAAGTGCAAACGCATAAACGCCCCCACCGCTTCTTCGCACGTTTATTGTAAAGCTGTGGTTAATAAGAGGTTCTTCGGGAAAATTTCACTTTTAAAGCTTCAATAATCCATCTCAAAAAATCTTTGCATCAATTGTTGTTAGAATGCTATATATGATGGAGTCATATAAAGAGATTATTGGCTAAATGGCAAAAGCCGATTTTCGACGAAATTTGTCGCAGATTTTCTCAACTGAAATAATTTAAACCAAACATTAACGTAAGACAATGTGTGTGCCAAGTATTTTACATGGCACATTTGGAAAGGATCGGATGAAAATCCAGTGAGTTATGGCTAAAAAAAGTTTGAACCGTAATTCATGGTTATTCGTTATAAGCGGGAAGGCGAGTAGGACTAAAACGGCTTATCTCATTTCGTACAGAATGGCAAATGTTTGAGACATTACTAAAGAGAATCGGATTAAAACTGAGGAAGTTATTCAAGTTTTCATTTTAAGAAGTACGAAAAACCCGATTTTTCCTGGTTATATTTTGTAATTTTTTGTGTGAATCCAATGTCAGAAGAAAACGTCGTAACATTAGATATGTTTTGCATTAAGTGCAAAGAACATCAGCTCATCCATTAATTTTTTTGTTCGCGTGTAGCTTTGCCTTGTTTTTTTTGCAAAATGCCGTACCCACCTTCAGTTTTATCGATTCTTTTTTTTCTTTTTTTGCCAAGGCGAGTCTGTGGGGGGGACTGTAGATTGAAAAGTTGGTCTTGAACTCTTCAGCTAAATTTGCAGCATGTATGTACAATTTCATCGAAATTGGTCGAGAAATATGGAAATTCATAAATAATGTCATAATGTCCATATATATATATATATATATATATATATATATATATATATATTTCATATATATATATATATATATATATATTCCATATATATATATATATATATATATTTCATATATATATATTATATATATATTTCATATATATATTTCATATATATGTATATATTTCATATATATATTTCACACACACATACACACACATGCTTCAAACATTTGAGGTTTCTTTTCTCGAATAACAACCATGAAGCTCTGAAAACTTAGATTTATTGATAATATTAGTGCATATTTCTTCGATGATTTTGTGTATAGTAAACTAAACAAAAGATCGTGAAGAAGGTCTTAAAAAGCAATAGTCAAAGGCATAAATAAAAGAATGCAACGATCTTTGTTTTGTCCATTTTCTTTTTTTGGTAAATGTTAACCGTGCTATGCATTAAAATATTACACGTACATGTAAAGAATATAAGCATATATGAGATCGATTAATCATTGATAACATCGCCGCTATCTTTCTAAAAATGCGGAAGTAATATTTGGGAAATAAACTCGTTTGAAGTTCATTTTATGATTATGAATTTTTTGATTAAAAATGCAATGAGAGAAAGACATCTCATTGTACTTGTTTACTATTCAGTTTCAGCAAAATATTTTATTATTTAGAAATATGTTCGTATTTTAAATTAATCATCATAATAAAATGCTATTGTATTAGACAATTTGAAAAAGCAAACTATATAAGTCATAATGCTTTTAGCCCAATACAAATGCATTCCACAATTAATCATTCCACAAAACAGATTCAGATAACAAGTAAACTTTTGAAGAACATTGAAAAAAAAGTCTAAGTTGATTGGAAACAAAACCAAATAATTTGAGAATGAAGAAATAATTGGTAGAAGCGATTTCTAATAATTAATGTTCAGAATGCAACTTATTTGAAAAGCAATATTTGAGGCAATACGAATTAATAATACTTAGTAAAATCTTGGTGAGGCTGATGGAGAGGTAAGGTTTCATCTTCGAATTTCCAATAATATAACGACATTAAGAATCCGACAGCCTGATAAGATAAAGAACAAATAGGAAATGTTTATCAATCTAAAATGTAGCACCATTATGACAGCTTCATGTTTTTAACCAAAGTAAATCAACTGACACGAAGAAAAATACCAAAATTTCTTTCTTCCTTTTCTTCATATCTTATTTTTTGATGAGGTTTAAAAAAGCGTCAGATATTAGATTGGTAAATGTTTACTATTTATTTATTATCTATATCTATCTATCTATCTATCTATCTATCTATCTATCTATCTATATATATATATATATATATATATATATATATATATGTATGTGTGTGGGGGTGGGGGTGGGGGTGTTTGTGTGTGTATATGTGTGTGTTTTATATATATATATATATATATATATATATATATATATATATATATATATATATATATACATATATATATATATATATATATATATATATATATATATACATATATATATATATATATATATATATATATATATAGAGAGAGAGAGAGATAGATAGATAGATAGATAGATAGATAGATAGATAGATAGATAGATAGATGTCTATAAATATGAAACATGGACATAAGAGTCAGTACCTTGTGGTGATTGTCAGTGTTTATATCAAACGATCGTGCTACCATATCATATGATCGATTAAGGCATACTGATACCTATGTTCACATTGTCTTTTGTTGATTACTTTGTCCACATTGCCTGCATCTACAAATTCTTTACCTCCAAACTGATCTATTATAACTATTTTCCAATATATATTTCAACTTTCAACTGAATGGTCATATGAAGTCGTTGTGATGGTATCTAATAAATAATATAAGAGATTGGTGTTTGCCTATCTTTTTCATATTGTTTTATTATAATTCGCGAATATGTTTCTTACAATGTTTGTATTTCTGTATGTATATTTATGTATAAATATATCTGTGTACCTAGGTATTTATAAATGCGTGTAAGAACGACCTTTTTTAAGAAACATACCTCAGGTCGAAGTGCTTTGGGATTCCGAATTATAGATGAAATTTAACGAAGAATTTCCCTTTGGTTCTTGCTGGTGACATATTGAATCTCAAAATATTACTTTTCATTCCTGAAATAGATAAACAAGTGAGCTATGTTTCAAAGAGGATTATTTCAACGTACATGTTGTTTGATTTGTTTTTTGTATGTTTTTTTTTTTAAATTGAACGATGTCCACCTTTTACTCAATTTAGTTTCTCTACCAAATGAAAAAAAAATATCACCCGAAAATTCTGGCTATGCAAAAAAAAAACATAGAGAAGATAGCGATCGATATGTTTACATTTTAGTTTGTTTTCATTGGCTCTTCTTGTTCGCCTGATGTATCTGATGATAGCGACAGGATCGGATGTTCATTTCTAAAGTTAATCCCTCTAAATACAGATTATGAATTGACAATCAGTACTCTCGTCTTTCAAATAGAAATTCACTGAGAAAAATTGTAGTTATAAACCAGTAGACATATATAAAAATGTACCTTACTTTCAGTTTATAGAAGAATTTATCTTTATAAGAAGTTTTCTTTATTATTTTCAATTACTAATTTATATTCATAATTTAATATATATATATATATATATATATATATATATATATATATATATATATATATATATATATATATATGTATATATATATATATATATATATACATATATATATATATATATATATATATATATATATATATATATATATATTTTTTCAAATGATGATCAAAAGCTGAATTTTACAATTGAAAGTTTTATATATCAATAATCATTAATATCTGAGCTAGCAGTGTGCGAATGATAAGGTGATTTTAATCCGTAGCAAGTCTTCTCGCTGATTGGTCGACAATTTTCACCTGATGTTTGCATAGTCGATTCTGTCCCACGTGTTCATCAATTGGATTCTCATACAGAAACATTGGAATTGTTATGGATACCTGTTTGAACAAGATGGATTTTTCTAATATTACAAAGAAACAAATCTAAGAATTTATGAAGGCACAATAATTTACAAGGTAAGTTTCCTTATTTTCCACTTCTATGATTTCAATATATATTTCTCGTGCGTTTCGGACCCCTATTTCGGAAGAAATCAGTCGGTTTTATTTTCAATATGGCCGATGTCCTTTTTACGTTCATGGGGGATCGAAGAATCATACGTTGTTTTTTCTTATTTTAAAATGTAGAAAATGATTATGGTGTAACCATACATTTGTAGGACATTTCTCAAAGGATTTGTAATAACAATGAAAGGAAAACTTTGTCACAATATTTCATTTAAAATCTCATTTTACTGTTTTGATTGTAAATCAAATAAATGATTTTGGTCCCCTCTATTCCAACATTAAGATTTAAAATGGTAGGCACATTATTCAAAGTTTTAACATAGCTTTGAATGCGAGGAGATTTATAATTCTTTTTTATTTTTGACAAAAGATTATACAAGAATATTATACTATGTAAAAAGTTAATATAATATTCCAATCGAGAAAACATTGTAAGGGAATAGGAATGTATACAACGATTTTGGGCAATGAAAACATTTTCTCAATTCGTAAAATTTCTTTATATCAGAATATCATAAATTTTTAATCAACGAATTTATGAAAGAGTAAGATTATTTTGTAAATAATTAATAATTGTTTGCATTCATGGAAATATTTTACATTCTGTTGTTAGCAATGATTATATTTATATTTGATTATTATTTTATTGTTTTATCACAATCACCGTAGCAAATGTATGTGTTTAAAAAGTGGCATTTTTCGATTAGGCAAGAATAATATTATTTAAATCATTTTTGTATAAATAAGCCAAAAACTTATATATATATATATATATATATATATATATATATATATATATATATATACGCACAAAAACCTATGTATATTGGAATGGATGTGTTCTTACACTTCGTGGAATATTTCCCAATGTGGTCAGTAAATATATATCAATTTTATTGTTGGTCTTTAAACTTCATCAAAATAGGAAAATAAACACTGATTTAAAAAGAAAAAAAAAACAACCAAAATACATTTCGTACACTTTCTGATACTATACTGCACTTGTAAGAATCACGCCATACACATTGGCTTAAGAAATCAATAAGGATTAACCGGAAATAATCAGAATAATACGCGATAACTGTTGGCTATCCATATCACCCGATTTTAAACAGTCAGTGAAGAGTGAACAATGGCCCCTTATGTTTCCCAGTTCAGAAAATATTTTTCTTTCCACTTTAAAAATCTATAAGAACGGAAGATGATAGTATGCAAAATAATCAAATTTTAGGACATTTTTTTCAAGAAAAAATTGATATTACGGGGCACTAATAAAAAATAAATAAAACTTGTCCGCAACATGTTAGCATGGACGACTTTAAACATCAATTAATGTTTTATGATATGAAATTTGTTAAATAATTAAATTTTAATTTATTTTCTAATAATCAAATATGTATTTTTTTTGTTTTTTAAACAATATATTATCTTTTTTCATATATATATTAAAAAAAAATGTCAGCATCGAACATTTGTTTACTTGATTTTATCATCGCCTGATTTTTCTTCTTCAATTTTCATTGGTCAGGAAAGTTCGCCTGACACTTTGATAACTCATATGTTTACTTAACCTCTGACCGGAGGATAAAACGCTTTTGATTGGCTTTTGATTTTCACCTGATTTGCAAGTATCTCCTGACCGACACATCGACTCTGATAACTCAGTGCTCTCTCTTGATTGGCTAATAATTTTCACCTGATTTTTCGTAAAGGCTGAGTTCCTCCTGAGTGACAAAAACTGGGTCTCTCACCTCATTGGTTGAACAAATTCACCTGATATTATCTAAAGTTCAGGGATTTTCTCGACTGTTATATTTTATAATATAAAATAATGGTGCAAAAGATTAATTTGTACAGTGATTTAATGCAACAATTTAAAACATTATGTATAGATAATTCATCATATAAACAAAATTTTAAAATATACTTATAAATTCAGGCAAACATACACACACATATTATAGTTATTTTTATAAACAAGTTAAATTTCATAAACAATATTTGAAGAAATTTTAATCAATTTTAATATGTTTAAGAAATAAGAAAAGTACGTAAAATAAATGAAGCGTAAGATACAAAAGGATTTTAGTTATGTACACTTTGATATGAATATTCTATTCTTGATTATGATGGCCGAGATTATTTTTATAATATATCTACGAAAAGGTTAAAATTCTAAAATATATTTTATATTTTCACAAAAAATATAAAGAATCTATACTATTCTTTTTCTCCTAGAGGATGTCAAATATTACATCATAATTTTATATTATTTGTTATTTGCATATTAATATTTGGCATTATCAAATATTTAGACATAAATAAATATATATATATATATATATATATATATATATATATATATATATATATATATATATATATATATATATATATATATATATATATATATATATATATATATATATATATATATATATATGTATGTATGAGACTCATATATATATATTTTTGTATAATTCTTTCTCTTTCTTTATTATATATATATATATATATATATATATATATATATATATATATATATGTTTGAATCTATGTATTCATGTATGTATCCTTTAACGGAATGCACAAAAGTTCGTTCAAGATTTTTTTAAAAGTCATATCTGCCCAGCGCTTATTATCCAGATTGCAAGAAAACCGATTCCTAAAGAATAAACGTATTTTTTAATCCGTCATTAGAGGGTACCTGTATTAATGTTGATGACCGCATATTTGCAAATCCCTTGAAGGAGGAAAACAGAAACTTGATGTTATGTGATCATGGCTTAGTGCTCTCTGCAAGCTGGGCCATATTGCATTCTCTCTCTCTCTCTCTCTCTCTCTGTGTGTGCATATGTATATATATAAATATAAATAAATATATATATATATATATATATATATATATATATATATATATATATATATATATATATATATATATATATATATATATATATGTTAAAATATAGTTTTTAGATATGGTATGTTAATGTGTAAAGCGCTCATTATCATGGATGGAATGTACGTAAATATAAAACTTCGCATTAAAATCATCACCAGAGACAGCAATGTTTTCGTTATAAACTCAATCATAAATCCATGGCCTACCGATATTTATCCATCTTTCTACACTTATATATATATATATATATATATATATATATATATATATATATATATATATATATATATATGCTTGAGAGAGAGATAGAGAGGGGTTGAGAGAAAGAGAGGTGGGGACAGAAAATATGGGACAATTTTTACCTAGACACATTAAATAAGGGATAAAATATTTTCAGAATTATAATTTTTAGCCATTCAGAACCTTTATGCATGTCTTCATTGCAATCAATACGAAGTGAGATGCACATCTGAACGCATCGTGACTCTGAAAATAAGACATGTAACAGGCAGAAGCTACTAGAGGATTTTTGAATGTAACTGCATTTGTTGATTAAAAACTAAAAAATTCACAAAATGTCGGAATATTAATAGCTGTAATTAGCATTAAATATAATTCCAATGGTACGTACTACAACCTCAGATCTATGTGTGATGTTCTTTCATTCATCTTGTGAGTAATCCTAAAGCACTTCAACACTTCCCACATAATTTTAATTGTATAAATGTCAGTATTTTGAGCACGTCAATATTGCAACACTACAAAGTCTTAGACAGTGGGAAGCTTTTACGTTACACACCATGCGTAAATGGATGATTAAACATCTTGAAATATTTAACCGTCTATCTGATAATAGGCTGGAAAAATGGCATAATGGAAAAACGCATTGGTTAGATCCATTGACAGGAACCAAAGAAGTGTGAGTTCAATACCTAAATATGGCAGGTGAGAAGTTGTGGAGGTGAATTAGAAGGCGATAAATGATAATTGATATCCATTAGACATGGCACGTGGAAGTAGAAAAGTCTACCCCAGTGAACGAACCAAAAGTTTCAATTCGACATTCCAACCACCTGAAGAAGGCATCAGCGTACCACGACCGAAACCTTGTGATAAATTTGGCAGCAAAGAGGTGGACAATAGTTCGAATAATGTAAAAAGTGTACATAATAACTCATCTCAGAAATAGAGACAGATAACGAATCCATTAGATACACGAAAGTGCTAATACCCTTGGGAAAGGTATGAATCCTCTCCTTCTCCAACCTCAGCTATGCGTAAAACTCGGCGCAGACTGGGTTCTATCGCTTTGGATGGTAACTGGTCTAGGAGAAGTACAACTCTTCAATTCTAAGCCTGTGGAGTTTTGTTTGGGGAGATTGAGGCGCCCGTCGCACTAAATCTCTGTATTCAAAAAGCCTGGTTGGTACTGTACAAAGCCTTCAACATTATAATTAAATCATATGTGCAGGTTTCTGGCTGTCGATTCCTCGAATACGACGAGAGAATCCAGCCTCTCTCTCTCTCTCTCTATATATATATATATATATATATATATATATATATATATATAAATATCTCGATAATAAACTTATCAGTCAGATAAGGTGAAATTGCGCCCGTTGAAAAAGCGATATATATTCTGTTGTTAACTGGGGCAAATAGTCGCCTGTTAATTATAACGCCACCGACACTATACTGCTATCTATTAATCATCGGAGAGATCTTTTCTGCATCCCATCAGCATGTGGGATCTGAAATTCCAGTTGAGTGACTCGTAGCGCCTTTTCGGCCTAAATTTGTCCGCTGATACGAAGTAGAATTACTATAAGCAATCCATTGCTAGGTCAGCTTCTAAGAAAATTATTTCACTGTGTTGGGCTAGACATTTTTCTCTCCAGATTCTATCTTACATATCTATAAGTCTTCCATTCGTCCATCCTTAGAATATTGTTGCTACATACGGTCTGGTGATCCTGTCATATCAAGAGATCCTTGATAAAATCCAAAGATGAATCAGCAGTATTATTTGTCCTCTTCTGGGGTTACGGCTTCAGTCACTTTCCCACCCCCATAAATTTACCCGTCTGTGACTTTTCTCTAATATAGTTTCATGGTAATTTTTCGCGTAAGCTTTTCACTATGGTAATTAGTGCCTATGAATTTAAGCGCAGTATTGAACTGATGACGTCTCACCAATATGCAGTTGATTTTACTAGATATAACCGTTCGTATTATGTTAACAGTTTCATTTCCCGCACTTCACACTTGTTGAACTCTCTTCATACTCCATGCTTTCCACTCAAGTTTAATTTTCGAAAGTTAAATGCAATATTAATTACTATCTACAGGTCTCTTGATTATTCTTCTTTTGATCTCGCCGCTAATAATATGACTATTCTCGAATTCTTCTACACCCATTAACCTCTTGTGTTTTAGTGACTTTACTGCCTTGCTCGAGGTGAACTCTTTTAAGAATAAGAATAATATTATTGCGCGGCAATTCCTCTTTTATATATGTTTCATGACGGACGACTGGGATAGAACATCGATTAAGCAATTTATTATATTTTTCTTTCGAGATTTCCTTTTGAGACTTAGAGCAATTCTTACACACTATGCTTAAATAAGAAATCAGTTTTACGAATGTAAGTAAAATATAATAAAAAGCGCAGTCACGGTACCTTGTCAGTCTTCTTAAATAAAACCGATATATATATATATATATATATATATATATATATATATATATATATATGAACATTGAATCCAGAGCTCAGAGGCGACAGGTTGTTTCATGCTAGACGCAATCATCAGGCCGATTGTGTCTAGAATGTAACAGCCTTTCGCATCTGAGTATTGGCTTTATGTTCACTTTTATATTTACGCACTATCACTGATATTGAGCACGTTATCCCATAAATATCGCTCGTCTTAAAACTGTATTTCTTCATATACATCCATACATACATACATACATACATATATACATATATATATATATATATATATATATATATATATATATATATATATATATATATACACACTATCATATCTCTGTATTATATAAGAAATACATATTTTTACTAAGTTTCAGCAGTACTAAGATCAAGGACCACGCAAAATATTTAGTTAATATAAGAGGTTGTTGCATGATCCCAAGAGAAGGAAGCAAGTATTGCAGATTACATCGATATACGGGTAACATTGTGATTAACTCTACACGTGATGTGGTTGAGGTTAAGTTTGGAGTAATCGAAAAAAAAAAAATTCCCTCTGAAAATTTTCCACAAATTAGCGATTTTTTTGTGTAGGTTTTTGTGCGGAACTTCCTCCTTATTAATGGAATACGAAGGGAATTAGGATGCCTGAACTTGTTGAACAACGAATGTAACTTGTCAAAAGAGTTGCCTTGGAAACGGGTATGGAACAGAGAGAGACCTGCCTAGTTTTATCTGCGGGAAGATTGGTTGTGTGGTGAATATTAGGTCATTACCAATAAGGCCGCGTACACTCTTTTGAACTTTATCTATACTATGTAAATATAGGGTAGCTCTAGCCCGCATATGGCAGTAAGATTCCATTTTCTATGTGAACTGGCTCTTCTGAAGTTAAGGCACGACAATGAGAATAATAAAATTAGAATTTTTTTTTATATTTGATATATATCTAATACTGAGTATATATGTATTTTCATAAAATCTTACGAGATGCCACTAGTCAGTAGGTCTGGGAGACATGGGGTGGATAGAAAAAACTTTTGGGTCCAGTATTATTCTCAGGCAGCGATATAAATAGAGAAAACAACAACGTTTATTCCTTTCTATAATTGTTACATTCCCACAAGATTTTTGTACAATATCCAAATACCTGAACAATTTATGAAATATCAACATCACAATCATAACACTAATAAAATATGCGTAAATGAAATTTCCTTTCACGTCCGTATTGATCTTTCATTATTAATCCCTGAAGCTGAATAATCATGACAAAAATAATACCATTGAATATTTCTCTGGTGTTAAGCCTGTATTGTTAAAGGGTTTAAACCCAGTGGATTATATCTTAATCCATTTTTGGGGTTCTCGCTTTAATAAATATGTCATGTATTTTAGACTTGTTCGCAGATTTACGTTTTTGTTTTCAGTACTCACATAAAATATTGAACGTGAGGAAAATTAAAACTCATTGAACGACAGAGGCAACCAGGCAGCTAAGCACATACACATCTATGCGAGAATGTACGCAGATACAGATAAACACAGATAGCATCAGTCTGTTTGTCTCCACGCGCGCGCGCACACACACACACACACACACACACACACACACACACACACACACACACACACATATATATATATATATATATATATATATATATATATATATAATGTAAATCTATTGAAACACGCTGGGTGAATAAACTTGGATAGCGAAATTTTCAAGCAAATTGGCATCCAAGGAAAAAATGTGGAAAGAAAAGAAAGAACCAGAAACCTCCGAACAGGGCGAAAGAAATCGCCCAGTACTTTAAAATTCTGGTACAAAAAAAAAATGTTATAAGTTAAAACGAAGAGTGCTCAATACGCTAAGTATATCGAAGGTAAAATAAATAAAACCTAATATATAATAATAATAATAATAATAATAATAATAATAATGGACTCTACCGTCGGTTTCGACGTATGAGAATCTGACAACTTGTTTCAGTTATGAAATTTTGTGCGCTAATCTTAAGTGGCACTTAAGACCCGCTAGTGATTTACAAAGGAGGCCACATATGGAGCAAGTGTGAGGATTGTGAGATGTGATCACTGTTTGATTGGCTGACTATTTAGATCTTGCTCTCGCTTCCTGAAGATGATTCAGACAAGCAGATTGAAAGTTGCTGAGTCCACTAAACACGTTGATCTACATTCTACCCGCTCCAAGGCTAAGCGCTAAGGGTGTTATGTGGTATATTGAATGCTGACAAGTTGCTTTTCAGCTTGTCTTGTATCTTAGGCATGGGCGTCCTACAGCCCTGTAGATCTGATCTAACTGGCTCTACATTAGGATCTTGGGTATCCTGTCATCAGACATTCTCCAGACATGACCAGTCGACCGTAACTGAGACTGTATGAGAAATGTCTCGATTCCTTCAATATTACACCTGTTAAACAGGTCTACGTTAGATATCCTATCTTGAAGGTTAACTCCAAAGATTGCATGCAGACAGATTTTATGTAAAACATCCAACTGGCGTATATCGTACCTGTATGGAGTCCACGACTCCGAGCCGTACAAAAGGGTGGCAAGAACAACAGCTCTGTAAGCCCGAATATTCGTATCAAGTCGAATAACCTGCTCCTTCCACAAACGATGGCGAAGTTTGCCGAAAGTACTGGTAGCCTTAGCAATCCGATGCATGATTTCATCATCTAAAGTTCCACTGGAATTGACATTGCTACCAAGATAGGTGAATGACTTTACATAGTTCAAGGTTTTGTCTTCTATTTTCAATGGTCTCTCTGGAAATTTGTAGATTGGCGGTGTTTGTTTCTCACCACGCATTTGCTTCGGAGTAGGACAAGGTTGATGCACAACTTCAGTTTTCTTTATGCTAAGTGTAAGACCAAATGCATTACATGCATTAGGGAAACGATTTATTAGATGTTGGGCCTCCTCAAATGATGTCGCTACAAGAGCCGCATCATCAGCAAACAATAATTCACGAATAATTTGCGTACGAAGCTGGGTCTTGGCTTTGAAGCTCTGATGATTGAAGAGACGACCAGTTGTTCGACACTGAAACTTTATGCCACTCTCTATGTCTGCAAATGCATATTTCAGCATCAGCGAGAAAAAAATGGGCAAAGAGGACAGGGGCCATGACACAACCTTGCTTGGTGCAATTTATGACATTAAACGGTTCCGATATCATACCATCAGACACGATATTAGCGTTTATTCCTTCATGAAAGTAGATGATGAACTTTAGCATGTTTAATATATATATATATATATATATATATATATATATATATATATATATATATATATATATATTATGAAATGGACCTAGACAGTCAATTATGTTAATATACTTACTGTTAATACGTTATTTTTATAGATACAAATATCTGAGTAAATGCTCTGTTTATAATAAACAGTATGAATAGCATTTATCGGCCTGAATGCCCGAGAAATTTCATAAAACTTGTATCCTACACGGAAGCGACATATAGCCTGACGTGATATACCATTTAGCTACAGAGGATATTTGTAGTTTAAAAGCAGAAATTCCAGACCTTGCTAGCCAGACGCTAACTTTGTAGTTAAATGGTATGGCAGGCCGCCAGGCTCTATAACGGTTCTTGTATGATACAGGTTCGATTCCTATCGGAGGACACACACACACATACACTAATATTCAACAAATGCAACACTAAGAGCCACTCCAGGTAGTTCTTGAATGGATTTGAAAATAAAAAACAGATTATCAATGTTAGCACCATTACATAAGGTTTGAATTATCTTTTTACTCTCACCATTGCTCAGTTGGCAAGACATAGTGCGGCTGAGAGAAAAGGATTTTAACCTATTTTATTTCTAATTGTCACATTAGCGATATCAATGTGACGTCCCCACCTTTGTCACTGCGCCAAAATGTAACGTCTGCCTGGTTGCGTCCGTCGTGCTATCCTGTTCTGTGACGACCAACTGGCTTGGTATTGATCGCAGCACCGAATGTGACGTTCTAACCTTTTGCTGATTCGGATGGGAATCTGGTTAGATTCGGTATCAGCCTTGTCGTTCACAGCTCGCCTCCAACGTCTGGTTACCGAAGTAACTGCTTTGATTTCCAGTCCAACCTACCCACGTTGTGAATTGATCTAGGCAGACGAAATCAATCAGTCGCCGGGCCGTACTGCAAGTCGCGTTCGAACAAGGGTGATATCGCACAAGTATGTGTAAAAGAAAAGAAAATAATAACTCGAAACGTTCAAATGTGTTAAAAAAAGGATAACAATAATTTATATCTGGTTGCTGTGTACAGGACTGAGACTTCTTCCCAACCCGCTATATGGATTCGTGACACCTTATGTTTGTTAGGCGAGTCTTAACATCTTAAGTTGTTTGTTCTTTTAAGAAACTGGTTCTTGGTGTGTCTTCAGGCGAAATTCGTAAGACTTGTTTTGGTGGTGTGAGTCTAAGTATTTCTTCAAAGATAAATTGTTCTTGGTTAGAAGATGAGTCGTGATTTGCGTTAATCTTAGTCAGCTTCTGCGAGGCGGGTGCAACTTCAACTGCAAACTTCGAAATTAACTCAACTGCCTCTCAACTGAAACTGAACTGGACTCAACTGGAACTGAACTCCAACAATTTTCACTCGCTGCGACTTATATGGACGCCGACCAAAACCGGGGTGGGCTTGTAGGGGTTTGAGGTTCCTTGATAATTC
>CAHIKZ030003325.1:1255000-1290000 GCA_903632075.3 Acanthosepion pharaonis | reverse complement strand
TGCACTGCATGAGATTCGTCCACAAATCAAAATACTTGATAGCAAATGTAGAGATTGACGCATTAAATATCCTCGTTTTATCGCAAAGTAGACAGAATGTCGCAGTAAAACCATATCCCTAACGAAGTGCCTGGCGCTTATATCCAATTTACCAGCCCACATTCTCAGCAACCTCGGGCTAAGCTGAAACTACATGCCGAACTAAACGGAACACAAGACTCCATATAGATAAATTACAAAAAGAAAAGACGCCTTTCTAGTTATTTTCTAATCTCCTACATGAAATATCCTCACACCGCTTATTTACAATCTTCA
Source organism: Acanthosepion pharaonis (assembly GCA_903632075.3). NCBI lineage: Eukaryota > Metazoa > Mollusca > Cephalopoda > Sepiida > Sepiidae > Acanthosepion > Acanthosepion pharaonis. Next base: position 1,289,685 of record CAHIKZ030003325.1, on the reverse strand, counting down.
AATATGCTTTTGTGTGTGCTACTTACGCATGTGTCACTTCTCATTAAATTCTATTGCCATATTTCCGTCCAGGCTTGATATGTGAACACTCGTTATCATTATAATTGATGCTGAAAAGGAAAGGCTTATGTTGATACATACCTGTCTATTGGCCGGTGGGCTAGGACTCTTGGGATAGGCATGGGTGCGCAACCAAACCCAGCCGTCAAATTAGGTTTGATTAGGATTTTTCTGGGTTGTCGAGAATATTTTTCTTACTTGTAAATGCACTGAAAACGTAGAACGTTTCGTAGTTAACAAATTATTTTCGACAACTTTGTCTGTTATAATTTTTTTAGGCACATGTATTTGTGAATGCGTAGATATGTACTTTTTTTATCATTTTACCCGGAGCAAGGCGGCAATGCCACGGGCACGCAGGGAATTAGAAGGAGTGGAAATGAAAGAGAAGAATGAGAATAGGGTGCATTAAGGAAAAGAATCAAGAAGAAGGAAGATGGCGATTAATGTTGAATTTGAAATTTTGAAGATTGTAGGAAGCAAGTAAACGGAAGTGGCTTGCACAGTTGGGTAGAGCTACAAAAGAGACTATTAGAGTAGGAGTGGCTGATGGATTTAGCTATTTCAATATTAAAAGAGTGGGAGCTAGATGCAAATCTAGTAGCACGCTTAAATTGGTGTAGCCGGTGCACCGGGGATAAACGCACATCAGAACAGTTGCCATGCAAATATTTGTAGAAAAGACAGAGGGAGCCATATCACGTCATGACTGAAGTCGAGATACCAAATCAGGATCGTTTGCATTACAGATTCTTCTGCCGAATTGTAAAGAATCTTAAGATGTACAGCAGGATCACCAAACTAAATATGGCAACAGTATTCAATATATAGACAAATGCTAGATTTGTCAATTTGCTAGATGGATTCTGACGAGAAATATGTCATAGCACGATACAGTGACCCAAATATCTTTGCAGCATATGCAGCTATTGATTAAATGTATTCGCCCGTATTAGTGGAAAACTTGAGGACAAGAAATCGCGGTATGTTGCTCCCCTGGGGACTAGCGTCGTCCATGCTAATGGCAGGAAGAAAAAGTCGTCTATGATGGTTTAATGAAAGTAGTTTTGTTTTGGAGGTGTTAAAATGTTACAAACTATTATTTGTCCCACTGCTATATTTTCGTTTCTGGAGCTAATGTAAAATATGTGACGTCTTCGCCGCGGCGTCAGTTGTTCGCTCCTCGCTGCTCCAAACGTGACGTTCTAACCCTTTGGTGATTCGGGTAGGAATCTGGTTAGATTGATACCATCCTCGCCGTTCCCAACCTGCTTCCAATGCCTGGTTACCAGAGTAACTGCACTGATCCCCAGTCTGTCTACCTACGTTGTGAATTGATCTTAGACAGACGAGATCAAACAGGGGTCGGGGCCGTAATGCAAGCTGAGTTCAACGGGGGTGATAACACAATTATGGATAAAATAAAATAAAATGAAAACTCACAAAGTCCAAAGTATCAAGAAAAAGGTAACAAACTTTTATGTCTATTTGTTCGGTACATAGGACTATGTCTACTTCCCGACCCGTTCTGTGGATTGTGGCACGGCGCTTTCGCTAGGCAAACTTTAAGGCTTCAAGTTGTCTGCTCTCTAAGAAATTTGTGTTTCGGTGTGTCTTTGGACGAAAGTCGAAAAAAACTTATTTCTGTGGTCTGATTCTAAGTCGCTCTTCAAACTACTTGTTCTTGGTTGAAGAAGAGTCCAAAAGTGTGCGTGAATCTTGGTCAGCTATCGACGCGGTTTCAACACTGGGCGCTCATCTCTGCTTGTCGTCCAAAGCTCAAAACTTCTCGCCAGGGTCCGCGGCTGAACTCAAACTTCTTCTCTCCAGCTTGGGTCGAACGAACTGGTCACTCATCTCTGCTTGTCGTCCGCGGCTGCACTCCGCTTGTCGTTCGCGGCTGCACTGATTTCTGTCTGGTGGGGCTTCGTTTTTATTGACGCCGTCAAAACTGGGGTGGGTCTGTTTGGCGTCGGGGATTCTTCGATAATTCTAAATACGTCTCCACCCTTCTTATTTCTGGTTAGGGATTTTTTTACTCCTTTCCATTTTCGGTAACTTTCCTCTCACTCCCACTCTCTTACTGTGCTTCTGAGGGGCGTGCACTAACTTCCCCACTTCTTCGTATCGGCTCCTCACACTTACACTTCTGATAGAGGCGTCGACCGATTTTCTTTGTGCGTCACGTGACCGCTCTCGGCCAATGAGGTCCTGGTCGGGTATCTTTCCTCCTCCTTCGTACGTCATGTGATCTACTTGCCAATGACGTCTTAGTCGGGTATCTTTCCTCCTCCTTCGTGCGTCATGTGATCTACTTGGCCAATGACGTCTTAGTCGGGCGTGAACAATCCGCGGTTTTGTTTAGAGAAAGAAATACCTTGCTTAGCAAGAAAAAATATTAATTAAATCGCCTTTATCATGAGCGACTGAGATGACACTCTCGGCTTTTTAACACGTGATATTTGTCAAGTAGTTTATCGCTAATTGGACATGACCCAAGAAAGGACTTTCCTAGGCTAGCTGGCGTTTCTGAAGCGAAATAAAAATATTTCATTTTCCTTTCGGCTCATGTGTTGATAACGAAAATCTTTATTATCGCAGGGCAAGCGTTTATTCTGTCAAAAGAAAGAAAAATTTTGCCTGTGTTTCGTCAATGTTAAACAATGGTCTTTCCCTTCTTTGGGCGACATCCAATTTATAACAAAATTCCATTTTTCGTGGATAAGCGGAAATCGGTCAAATGCTTGTTCGTAGGTGACCTAGATATTTTCGACATCTGCTACCTATCAATTCTAGCCGTTTGTGTGTGTGTTCGCCTATGACCCGTTTTCGTATTATTTTTTCTTTCTTTTTTTTTCTTCGTTTTCTCTTTCTTTCTCCCAAATCGCTTGAATGCAAAGAAAGAATTATTCTTAAAACCTAAAATATTTTTCGACCTTAAATGATTATTAAATGGTTGATAAACCGTAAAAAACAAATCATATATCTATGAATATTTCTTTCAAATCGTCAGGATGCATGGTGCCACAATATTCACTTTCAAATGTTTACTCTTTTCATAGATTGAACTCTGTCACTGGAAAAGTATGTGAAGTGTCATATTTGGAAAAAAAAATCCTTAATTACGTAACTTTACCATTCTGGAAAAATCTATGCTAAATATTTAAATCTCTTATGTCTACTTTTCCGTCTACACAAATTAGAGTTGTCAATAAAACAAATGATGAGTTTGTTAATTACATTTTAAAACAATACTCGAACTTAAAAGACATATTTTTATTTGTTAGGAGGATTACGGACATATCACATTTTGGATATATAATTTATAACAAAATCCATGATTTTTTCATAAGACTAGGCAAATATTTGAGATTTGCAATTCTTCATGTGTAATCATATGTTTCCAAAATAGCTTCTACACTGCAATGAGTGATAATCATTAGAATTGTCATAGAATTTCTTTTTTTAAAAGAAACTACGGCAATATTTCCCACGAAAGCTTAGAGAAATGCTGCTCTTGAAGTATAGATATTGAAAGGGAGACAGGGCGGGAGAATACTGAAAGGCACATGGGTTTATTGCACGTCAAGACGAACTGAAGCAGCATAACATGGAATACGTAGACATTCTCTATGTATATACTATCTATCTATCTATCTATCTATCTATCTATATATATATATATATATATATATATATTTCATAATAATTCATCATATCTAGACCTAGCATCCTCCATCCATACATATGCAGAATAGCAATGGACAGCCATCTCTTGCTTTGAGAACTCATCAGCAGTGTGTATCCTCTACCGACTTAGAGAATCAAACACGGGCAGTTACTATACAAGTTATGATACGACGCCAGCACCATAACACTGGGCCAGCGGCCAATGATGGCGAAGAGGAAACTAAGTTACTAGACACAATATAGCGCAGCTCAATATATATATATATATATATATATATATATATATATATATATATATATATATATATATTAGAGATAGACCTACACGAACCACTTGCAAAATTTTGACCAATTCAACAAAGTTGTGCAAAATATTTCCCTATACAGAAAGTATGTCAACATTCATAAATGTATGATATACATGTATATATTTACACAAAATGTAAATCGGATTTTGAGATGATGCTATGATGAGAAATAGGAAGATGGAAAAAAAGACTTTTCAAGCTGATGCAGTACTGGAAAAATGTAATCGAGTTATAAAAACATGTTTTGATTATGAAATGCAATATTCCGCCTCACGTACATCAGTCATAGCGACTAATTATGACCGAGCAACTTAATTACATGGACAGATGTTACCATCCTTCGAATTATTCTGCGATTTGCTTGGTTAAAAGCGCTCTCAGTGTTTTTATCGATTCCAAAGCACCAATCATGCTTGCTTCTTGTAAACGCGTAATGAATAATCTATTTTTCTAATAACCCGTTATTTTAGATAATATAATGTCCTTGACTGACGCAATATTTTAAATTAGGAACATGCACTTTAAATGCAGATATGCCTTTTCACTTGGTGATAAAGATTTTGTAGTCAATGCTTTAATTTATAATGTATCATCATCAATGATGAATCATTTAATAAAATAAGATATTATTTTTACATGCATTATTATTTTAGTTCCATTAATTATTAGATTAGTGGAAAGTTACTACATTATTTCTACATTGTTAGGTGAATCATAGAAGAAATTCCTCTGTATTTTTCTTTTTATGCTTTATGTTAAATGTAATAAATATTCTACAAGTCTTAGTAAATTGCCGATGTATGTATAAATATATGACCATTATGAAAACAGAAAACTGTACCGATTTTTAAACATAAATTGAAACGTACCTGTTCGTACAACTAGTTTCAAATTTGACAGTTTAATAATTTATTTTGGCTCAAAGAAAACATGATCAATATTTCGCAATGAAAGTGGCTGATATGAAGAATTGTGAGGTGACAAAACAGGTGAATGTTTGCAGAAAAATGTTTATAATGTGGGGAAAATGTTTTAAGAGGAGAAAACAACAAAACCTATTCCTGGAAGACACCGTTTCGTTTTTACCAGGAGAATTATTGAAACCGTTAAGAAAAGGTTGAAGTGAAATTCACGAGGAAACGTGAGGAACATGAGAAAAGAGCTGAATATTTCAGATAGGTTTGTGAAAGAGGAATTAGGGATGCAGCCATAGAAGATTTAACTATAAAAACTGCTTTCAAGTAACTCCGAGCAAAACGTTTTGGTAAGGGAAGAATATTTCTGTGTTCTGCTGACGATGTCTTCGTATTATCAGACGAGAAGATTGTTGGGATCAAGACCTCGGTAAACTATGAAAAAGATAATGTTCATGCCACTTCATACCAGGATACATTTCAAGCGAGGAAAAACAAATTGTACCAAAATTTGTGATACTGCTTCTTCTGATGTTTAGATAACGACTTCGGTGTTCATTGAAGAAGGGTTGACTTTAAATAGCAAAGTTCAATATCAAATGTTGGGGAGAGAGGTGTTGCCCTGGATGTCCTTTGGATATTGCTATGTTTTCGCTGAAGAAGTAGTTTCCGCAGACACAGACAATTTAAAGCGGGACAAGTATAAGAAACATTTCAGTGGATCTATTGATAATTTAATTTGTCCTCCATGAATCTCTGACAATAATTCTATGGACATTGTGATATGGTCCATAATGAATAGCGATGTTACATGTCATTCATTCTCTAGTATGTCAGGTCTGAAATAAGTTCTTATGACGTCGTGGTATATTTTGAGCGGAGAGGTGGTAAAGCAGTTATTTACTTCAGCTGAAAAGAGACTATGGTCACTGCTGAAAGCAAAGGGTGACCGTTTTCAATTGTAACTTCATTTACATTATTCTCAATAAATATAACAATCACCGTGTAATTTCTCATTAAGCAATTTTTTATGATAAAATGAATAAATTCTAAAGTCTAAATATATGGAATGAAGAATTATCATTATTTCCATCATTTAGAGGGAGACCATTGATCTCAACTCTGTTGTTGTTGTTAGCACAAAGTTTCAATTGTTGTGCACTCCGGCATTCGTCAGATTCTAGACCGGTTAAATATCAAACAAATTTCTAACTGAAATCTGTATTTGATCTTCTGGGATAGAATGTCTTTTCTCTAGTTCTTATTTAGTACTGATCAGTTCTGCTCGCTCCCATTCCACTGCGTTTAATTACATACTGTCTGGATCAGAGATTGAAATCACAATTACTATTTCACCAAAGTAACAACCCGCCGCTTCCATGCATAAGCCTATTAATCCCTGGTACTATAGGGTAAGATTACTGCTGTGCCTAATAATTAAAATGTGACATCCACACGCTTATACGAAGATTTCCAATGTATTTCACTACAAATTCGTTAATTCAAATCAGCCAGATGCATGTGCATGTGTGTCGATTTTTGCATGCATTCACAGTGGTCTAATGCAATAATGAATCCTATATTCTTGTGTATGATGTAAACTTCTACTGTTTCCTGCCGGTTTATATAAACACACATCAGAGCGGATTTACAATCCTGACAAATGTATGGCCCTCATGAAAAATCCTGCACTTATCTACTCTGAAGGACAGTGATTGCAAGGTATATTCCCTAACCAATTGAGATAAAAAAACAAGTGAATGCTACTTCACTGGGTTAATTACAGATGGTTAAAACATATTTAACGTTTTTCACTTTACAAATGAAAACTTTAATTTTCAGATATACACAACAAATTTGTCTCAAATGAAACAAGAATCTGATAAAACAAGACCGCCAACATGGCAATTTTCTAATGTTGAAAATGCTCGGTATAAATTAATATGCATCAATATGGTAACTTTCTTTCTCACTTTAATAAGTACTCTAGGAAGCTTTTCCGTGAATATGATATCATCCTAGAAAAAATAGCCAAAATATGATATTATCCTAAACAAACAGAGACATATATATATATATATATATATATATATATATATATATATATATATATATATATATATATGCACGAAGAAAAACCTTTATAAATTTAAAGTTTTACGTTTCTTTTTAGCTTCAACAGAAATTTTTGTAGAATATATATATATATATATATATATATATATATATATATATATATATATATATATATAGATAACTAGACTCATTTTGAAAAACCCTCGAATTTTTGATTTGCTAATCAAATCAATCTCGAGGAAAAAGGTTTAAAAAAAGAAAGAGCTACAAACATGAACTTCTGCTGATAAAAAATGGCACAGATGCAGATCTGAAGCCCAACGAAAAAAACCCATACGAGTAACAACTAACTAACAAAAGAGCTCAATACAACCGTAGAGCAGACCTAGATACACCTAGTGAGCCAGACAAACCTACCTAGGTTTCACCTAAACGGATCGTCAGGGAAAGTATATATATTGTAGAATATATACACACACACACACACACACACACACATATATATATATATATATATATATATATATATGATGGACTCCCCCGTCGTTTTCGACGTCTGAGTATCTTTCAGTTCAGTTTTTATGCTTATGTTTCGTATGACAACAACCCAGCAAGGGATTTACAAACAAGTCCACACGATGGACATACTGAATTGTTGACTGACATATGAGAGAGAGAGAGAGAGAGAGAGAGAGAGAGAGAGAGAGAGAGAGAGAGAGAGAGAGAGAGATAGAGAGAAATGAATGAACGAATGAGTGAGAAGTATAGGGACGGAGTTAGGTCAACGGAAATAAACGTGTATCAAGCAGGCTACAACAAAATATAACGTGAGGGGTCTAAATCAGATGTTAATGTTTTATACGCTGTTTAAATCAGATATCAGCTGTAAAGATTCCCATTTCTCTACCTTTATCAGATTATCAAATACACTGACATTTTTGGTGACATATTATATTGCTTTAAATATATTTTGGGGTTTTGATTTAAAAAGAAATCCACATTTATATATTTTTTTATCTCTATATATTTTGTGGACATATAGATTTTTTCCCAAACATATTACTTTGGAAGAAAATGTTTTAAAAAAAAAAAAAGGAAAATTTCATTTTTCTGATATATTCTGATAATTAATGTCAGTAACGATTTTAGATAACTGATAGATGTCAGTTCAATAGAATTGTTTTAGATTGAGGCCAAGAAGCCAACTTTAATATTCCGTTTAAGTTCTCACTTTCAGCAAGAATATTGTGACATTCACCCCTCCGGATCCACCAGGGACCCATGAATTCCGATTCTATAAAGATAAGACGTTTTTCTTTTTTTTATGAACAGCTCTACGTTAGGATGTAACATAATATGTGTGTTGAAATGTGTCTGTCAAGAACCTGTATATAATTTCTTTTGCAATACAATTTGACTGAATAACAATTATGCCTGTGTGCATGTAGTATCTTTATAGAATATTGTTGTATGAGTACACAATCCTTATATAACTTTTTCTTCACAGGTTTATGAACGCTTTTATATAGTACGTGGACCCGACTGTAGAGAGTGATATTTTTACGCCTTTCTTTTTATCTAAAGAGTCGGCTACTCAGTGCTGTTATCTTCTGGCTTTTTCGCTTGGAATTTTTTTCAATACAATCTATATGTTCATCTCATTTTTTTCCTCCGTTTGCCACATTAACAAATTCTCGGCTCCTGAGTACAATGCGCAGTCTGAAACAAGTATCACCATAAGTCTTCTAATTGATACACATCATTTTCAAGAATTCACCTGTTTTCTTATTTACTCCGAAAAACATCGGTTTTCACAGAAATAACAGTTTACAAAATTTGGTCAGTAATGCAATTTTGAATTTTGTTGATTTTTCGTACACACACACACACACACACGTGCGTGTGTGTGTGTGTATTAAATAATTAAGAAAGAGGCAATCTTAAGTTTTCATGACTGTAATTTATTTCTCCAGAAAATTGTTTTCCTGATTTAACAGGTCGCATCTCTAGTTACATATGAATTCAGTGTCTTTTATTTTTAATTCAAGTTTTTGAGGGTATGTTTTAGACTAATATAAGGTGACAGAGGTGGTGGGAATGGGATGACTATACAATGATCTATATTGGAAATGGAAAGTAGGGATGGGGTTGTTTTTAAACCATCTTTCATAATTTACGTAGGTCTAAGTGTACTCCGTCAAGAGGTCAAACAATTTGAAATCTTAAATAACTTTTTACACAGGAAGGGAAACGGAGAAAAAAAGAGAAGATAAATTGTAAAGCAAATGAGGGGGAAAGTGGAAGAAGAAAGGAAGAATGAGTTATCCTATGTAGCCATATCACGGTGACACTTGAAATCACACTTCAATATGATTTACAGTTAATACATGAATTATTAAACATTACCAGAAATGTAGGAAGAAAATAAAAATATGTAAATAATATTATTAATCCTTATTAATACAATTGTAATTAATATAGTTAAATATATTAAAGATAATTAAAATAATACATTTTACAAATAGGTTATATTGGAAAGTATGGATAGGATTGTTTTATATATATATATATATATATATATATATATATATATATATATATATATATATATATATATATATGTATAATGTAAATCTATATAAACTCGGTGGGTGAAAAAAATCAATTGGCAACCAAAGAAAAAATTGAAAAGGAGAAATCCTCAGAAACATCCGAACGGAGCGGATCAAATCGTCGAGTACCTTGAAGTCTCTGATACAAATTATAAAAAAAAACACCGTGTGATAAGTTAAAACGAAGAGTGCACAATGCTCCAAGAACTGCCTGTTCACCCTGGTGATCTCATGTGTTAAAACATAGGTAGGTAGTATCTGGCTCATTAGGATTTATTTATTTATGCACACACACACAGCTATATATATATATATATATATATATATATATATATATATATATATATATATCCTAGGCAAACATTTACTTAGTAACATATCGCGGGTGCTAATAGTTATAAAGCGATAGATTATTTATATATTTTATTTTTTACTGATGTTCATGGAAAAACTCATGATAGCGGGTTACAATATGGTGTTAAATGAGCGAAGGGAAGGGCAAACCGTATAGAGGGGCTACTTAGAAAAAGGCGTACAAATTCATATAAAGATTAAATCTGAACATTATATTACGGTTAACCTTACAGGTAGATATATGAAAGAGAAAAAATATAGTTTTGTAGAAAACAGAAAATAAATCTAAGAACTAATATAATTGGCTGGAAGCCAACTCAATTTCTAATCTCTATTCTTCGTTTTTCATTATGTAATGTCCGTCGAAAATCATGCGTCTCCGCAACATCCTGGTCTCTCTGGCTCTAAGTAACAGTTCTATTCTGCTAGTTCCTTCTCACGAACCTCTCGCCTACGGAACAATCTTCTGGTCTCTTGTTTTTCTGCTATTTACTATCTTCGAAAATTCAAATGCATCATTAGTCGCAATCTTCTGTCTTCCTGAATACTGTTTCATTAGTGTCCTTTCTCTTCACTAATGTCTTCTCATTCTATTTCACTGAGAGTAGTCCCTTTGGTCTTAGTTGCATTATCTCTTTGCTCGAGGTGAAATTATTAAATATGTTTCTACTTGAATTTCACAGTATTCAAAAGAATCAAAATAAGACGTGTAAGCAGCATTTATATTAATATATTCTGTATCTACATTGGTTAAGCTATTGTGTGTGTACTTTCGTATAAATGCCGAATACTATCTTGCGTTACATCATTTCTCGTTTATTGCACCGTTCACTCAACAGATGAGGATATATAGATCAGCTAATTGAAATAAAAATCAGAAATTTTTCACTAATGTTCTATATTTGTACATCAAAGGAAAAATATTAGCTATATTAAAATCTAGTGATGTTCTCGAAAATCTTGCCGATCAGTTTGAGTTGCACGGTTATTATGAGGGTGGTGGGATATACTGATGAAACAGCGTATTGCATGCCTTTTTAGTAATTGATTTTAGAACTCTTTGTGCACGCTTCTTAATTTTAATATTGAATTTCAGCATTAAAAATTAATTTTACACATATTGTACACCGAAACGTCTTGACAGGTTTTTGGCCTACGTTTTGTGGGCGAAAACGCTCACCTACAACTTTATTTCACACAAAGCTGGTTCTAATCATTGAATGAAGACTGAATTCTTTTTCATCATCAAATGATATAAAACATTCTTGTACTTACTAGGAAACTCGGTCGCGACAACAATAGTGAAATGTTCTATGGTTTTATGTCATAAGAACAAGTATAGAATAAAAATACTTATGCTGCATGTAAACAATTCCTAACTGCCCTTGTTGACCAATCTAGAAAGTCAATTCTTTTGGTGCAGACTAATTGCTACGTTCACTGCTGCTTTCACTGCTGCTTTTACATCATTTTTGCATCTTAACAAGAGTCTGAACTATCTCGCCTTCGGGAATATGACCAGATGGGTTAGGAATGGCTTTTAGGGACCTATAATTAAACCAATTCTCTGGAATGTCCACTCAGTTTTCGGATATTTACAATCGGCTCTGTGCAAGTGGAACGGATGTCTCATTGTAGGAAACATGCTTCCCTGGACTCTTTCAATACATCATAATTTACCATTGAATATTTTCATGTTAATAAGTGTTGTGGAGTAGCTGAACACCCCTACAAAATAGACTAACCAGCACTCTTTCTTAATGATGGAGAGGCGTTAAAGATTAATTATTTTTGACATTAGTTTTTGTTCTCAAACGTGTACTATATTATTCTCCGGAAAAAGCCATTCTTATTTTCTATATGTCTATCAATCTTTCCCATTTACGATAAAAATATCAATCAAGTACATCAACTGCCAGAGAAAAACTTGCTGAGCAGTATATCACGAACAACGAGTCATATTTTCTGAAACAAATATAGTTAATTATATAGGAGATTGTACTGTTCTAATCCTATTCTTTTTGAAAAAAATATAACGCTTTCTTTGACTGCAGGAGAGTGCTGAACTCACAGGACAGCATCTGTTTGGAGCACTTATTCTTAAAGTAGTCTTTTATGGCATTAATCAAGCGAGAAGGATCTGTGGTGGCAACATGGCTGTTAACACGTAGCCTTGTTTAGGTGATATGTGATGCCAACATTAAGAGAAGGGACAGGAAGAAATTGATAATAACTTGCCATAAATTGAAACTTGTTGAAAGCGCCATTTTGCAATCCATAACCTTACTAGAACAGAGCAATAAAACTGGGATATGATATATCTCTGTGAAAGAAACATCAATCTGATTCGGATTTTTACGAATCAGCCTTCGGCGTTTTCCTAGGGGATGTTCAATACGGAATGGTAATTGTTCATTCGTTATTTGTATGCTTTTATTTTGTTGCGATGAATATAATTATAAATTTCAATCACTTTGAAACAAAGCTGCAAGAATGTCTGATGGAAACATCTTGTTCACTAACGTTACAAAATTTGTAGCCGTTTGAGTTTGTGAACTCGGTAAGCAAAACTCACGGGAAATAAAAAAAAAATAAATAACAAACTTGACAGAAATATTTTTATCTTTCTTCTGATTGGTTAAAAATTTATTTGGAAACCACACGTTCTTCGCTATGACCTGTTCAACGACATTTCATTTTTGGTGCCTTTACAAAGATTCACTTTTCAGACGAAACACTGACTAAGCTTCTTTTTAAATTCTGTAGATCTTCAGTTATAAAAAAATATATTTGTTATTTTATTCTTTAGAATTTACGGTACATATCTATTAGAGCTTAACCTTCATTAATATAATTACCTGTGATGTCAAAATCAACTCCGTTCTTACCTTAATTACCAATAACATAACATCAAAGAAAATTATTTATCTTCTTGCTATTATCTGTGGCTTCTTAATTGCACCAATAAGAGATAACTAGTTAAGACTCTTCCGTCGATTTTCTCCCCGGGCGTGATATATCAATGCTGACTCCGTGCAGTTAACAAATTAAAATTATGCGCGTTTAATTAATTCGATGAGTTGCATTAATTAATCAGAACCTCTCCAGAAAGACCTCCTACTTGCAAGCAGAGTGAAATTTCGAGATAAATATTTACACAGGATTTTGCCATCGTATATGAGGCTGTGTAAATATTTGCAGTGAGGCTTTTAGCATACATTCAATCCAAGTGAAAGACCTTAGTTACTCACTTCCGGCTGCTGTTGAGTAGAGGTTATTTTTTATCATTTTTCTCTATTTTTTCTTTAATTTTTGTTATAATTTTCTAAGTTCACTTCATTTTTTTTTTTTTTATAATTTTTCTCTATTTTTTCTTTATTTTTTGTTATAATTTTCTAAGTTCACTTCATTTTTTCTTTCATTTCTTTGCTTTCTATAAAGAAACCTTTTTCCGAAGAATCCTTCTTTATCTCAATCATGGTAACGTCTGATGTTATGGACTCTACATTTTCATGTTGAATAATTTACTTTAGACATCTATAATTTTAATTTCGGCATACAAATTGCTGTTATTTATTACACCTTTTTTCTTTTATATTTACGTTTTTCAACATTTGGTTTTTAAATGAGTGTTCACTCGCGGCACTATTTTCATCCCTTATTTTTTAACAACTAATGAGCCTGTCAATGCACTTAAATGTTTATCGCGAACATACTGTCAAAGCACATAGATCAGAAAAGAGATAATGTTTATTTCTGCTTTTGTTACTTTAAAAATTATGAATTTTATTTTCGAAATTTTATAACGATATACATTTAGGTTTCTAAATGGCAATTTCGTTTTCTGCGATAGATATAAGTTGGGAAAATAATATCCAATTTTAGAATAAAACCTTAAATTGTATTCAAATATATTATTATAATAGTTGCCCCAAAATGTATTACCCATTCCTAATGATGAACGTAGCCCCATTTATTAATTGAATATCAAGCTCTTTCGGAATTTACCTTCAAACATTGTATACCCCTCATTTTGAACGTGCACAAAGAAGAGATGAGTGTACTTATTTGCATGAGTTCATACTTGGTCATAATAATTAAATATACTTCTATCAAATGTAACAGAGCATGATGCGAAGGTTCAAAATGTGATTATAGATGACAGTAATTATTTCTGAAGTTCCGCAATAGGGATATGAGCCTTGAAGTTTAAGGTGGCAAAAAACCTCAATATACAATTACAATCAACATCTGAAAACACTAATAGAAGTAAAAACAAATGTGTCGGAAAAATCTCTCTGATCATGGGTGGCATTATTTCAACAATATCGGGTCATCTCAAGAATGGAAATGTGAATGAACTCATAAATGGATTCAAAATGAAGTCAGTGAAATTAAAACTGATCGAGGTTTTGAGGTTCTATGCTGCATCTGCGAAATTCGAATGATCCATTCACTGATTGAATAGAGATTTGTGATGAGAAATGCATTCTTTATAATAATTACAAACGACCGACTCAATGACTTCATCATGACGAAGCGCAAGAACCCTTTGCAAAACCGCAATTGCACCAACAGGAGATTATGTTGACTGTATGGTTGCCCGCCATTGCCATTGTAATTAGAGATTTCTGGAAAATATCTGACTATTTTTAAGACATTCTTTTTCAAATTCATCCTGTCGTCCAATCCATTATAGTTTTATCTTAAAAGCATAAATAACATTCTGAATCAATGGCAGAAATGTGTAGATGTCCAAGTTTCTAATAGTGAGTGATTTAAACACTGTATAAATACATTGTTTCGGAAAAAATTTTTACTCTTAAAATTCGATATTATTTTTTAAGAAAATCTAACAGCGAAAAATACTATTCGTTATGAGAAAATGTGACTTGAATTTAACAAGAAAAATCGAGGTAATATATTTTAAAATAGTAAATTCTCAGAAACATTGCCATCGTAATAAAATATCTCCGATGTCCTGTGAAATGCGATGCATAATGATTGCAACACAACTAAACGGAAATGAAATGATTTCAGTGGATGCAATTGATAGCAGCCCAGAACAAGAAATAAAAGAGCGTTCTAGCCGAGTGTCCTTACTATCGCCTTCACGCAAATATTCTTGGGAAAATGTGAATCCAGGAATCCCCCGGCTATAGAGTAAATAGTAGGACATTATTGGCTTTTCAGCCTGGCGTGTCACCAAATGTAGAAAAAGATAAAATATTATTAAAAACAACAGAGAGCCCTGAAGAAACACATACTATACGGTTAATGAAATTACCGTAGCGTTTACCATTATCCTATGATTCTGGCAATAGTCAAGTAAAGAGATATTTTGGACTTAAAAAAGAACAGTAGAAATGAAAACTGATTGTGAAAATGATTAATTTATTGCTACTAACATAGTATACTCATTGGACAACCCGTTTTGATTCTACAATCTCTTCATGGGTAAATGATACAAACATTATATTTATATTATTATATTTAAAATTGAGCATTCATGTATATATACGAAAAAAATATATATATATGTGTGTGTAAGTAGGTATTCCACACTGTGATTTTAGAAGATCTGCCAAGAAGTGTGAAATGTTGTAAGAGACAGGGCACAAATTTACTGTAGCTGAGACATTCTCTGGATATTTTCGTTGTAGTGAATGATATTCTCCTTTGATCAATAGTAGCATTTTTTCATTCAAAGTTGTGGTTAGTCTCGTTACGGTGGGAAACCAACGCATTTGTTGCATTATTTTGTAAAGCATCTCTTTTGTGATCATACAGTATTTTATTCCTTGAGATTTCTCCTATATATATATATATATATATATATATATATATATATATTGGTGGCTATTATTACAGGCGATTGCTTCCCAACGTAAAATGCGGATTGATGTAAGAACAACTGAATTTTAAACCGTCTATTTCCTTCTTTCCTGCTAAATTTAAACGAAACATATATATCAGGCCATGGATTGATCCTCAAAGAAATCTCGACTCACCATGAATGTCTACCTTACATCCGGCTAGGAGATCCGCAAACACCAACGGGGGCTCAAAATCCACCTGGGCAGTGTTCGCCTGATAGCTGTCAGCAATCCGTGTTTACTACGAAGATTATATGAAAAAAAGTATTTGGTACAAAGTCAATTTGGGCGAGGCTGGGATAACGGCTACGCTTCCTGCCCTCCTCAGATGTCTTGCTAGTTATTTATACTGAATCACCGTAAGACGATAGTTTAATTCCTGTCTTTATGCTGGAGATGTATTCGGGAATCGTTTTCTTCTTAAAACAAAGATTAAGTAGTTAAATGATTCAGACTGTGAGACCTGTGCAATCTCATAATTTAATGATATTATTTACTCCCTCGATCTACTTCACGCGTACAGCGGAATAATAAGGCGCCATTTTGCCGTGGTATATTAATTAGCCTATATTTCCCAGAGAGAACCTATCTATCTATCTATCTATCTATCTATCTATCTATCTATCTATCTATCTATCTATCTATCTGCGTGTGTGTCCTTGTGTGTTCCGGTGTGTTTGTATTGCATACATTATGGAATGTTGAAACGTTAACAATCAGACTTACATCACCAAACCGGAGCAAAAAGTGAAACAACATAATTTTCAGTTAAGGGCCACTTGGTCAGGCCTCATCGTGCGTATATAGATATATAAAACAGTTTCTTTTCCTATTTTCAGAAATATAAGTATGATATATTTATGGGTAAATGATCCCAATATCAGGAATAGAGTGTATGCAAATATCAAAGTGGATACTGTGGCAGAAAAATTAGAAAAATAATTAAAATCCTTTTAGTCATTGGTATAAACATGTATGTGAAATCTTATCCATATATGTGAGCACCTGTATTTCCCCGATTTTTAAGAAATACTTTTTCCTTGTAGTTGTATATATTTTAATTTTGCAACAAATATATAATTGATCAAAGTTTAATTGCAGTCTATCTTAGAAGAGTAAAGTTGACAAACAAAAATAAAAATGGAAATTATTTATGACTCGATCTAATATTTTCACTTCTACAACAGATAAAAAGTCTCTCAATATATTTATTGCAAACACTAACGTGATACGGAGAGTAGCATAGCGATTATCGACGATGAAACTAGAATCAGTGAATTCAATGTTACCATAACTTGTTCTGTTTAGTTTCTGTTGTGGCCTTGTTAGGACCAGAAATAAAGACACAAAGCGAGGAATTGAGTTAAACAAATATATTAACAGAAACAGTAATACAAACATATACAAACGAAAGTGTTACAGCAAGAATGTTCGGTGCGACTGTCACAGCTGACTGCTGGAAACTTGCAAAAGCAGTACGCTGGAAGAGTCCATGCGTGCGTGGGTAAATTACCATAACAATATCGAACAAATGCCTTTGAGATTGGGTAACTTTAGAATGTGGGTCAATTTACATGATAAACATGATAAACAGCGCTCACAAGGTTTTGATGGCAGCCAGTCTAAGAGAAGAAAATATCTGAATTGTAAATTATGAAAAGTGCAAGAGGATACCAATCCAATATAATTCCTTAAAATGCATGGCAATTCATAGATACTAATCAGAAATAAATTTCTGTGCAATCATGATCGCCAGAAAACTGTATGAAATTTTAAAAAAGAAATGATTTGTGAATACGACATCATAATCAAGCAAGTTTTTTTTTTTCTGCGTAATGGATAACGGCTCCGATTGAGGAATCGGAGAGCCAGTCGAATCCATTACATTCACTTACGTGCTAATACCCTTGGGAAAGGTATGAATCCTCTTTTTCAACCTCCCAACTATGGGTAAATAGCAGGACAGATCGGGTTCTATAGAATTGGAGGGCAACTTGTCTACTGCAGAAAGAAATGCCAACCTATTGCCGGAAAAAAAAATCTGTCTCGTCAGTCATGTATCGAAAGATACATTATCGCCTACGCATGTATCACGCATGGCATATAACTGAATCAAGCAAGTTTACTTGTCGATATATTTTAGATTATGTTGTTAAAATAGCAATTTCAGTATTCCATTTAGTACCAAATGAGAATAGAGATTCGATTAATTAAAAACTTAAGATATATAAGAAATTGTCTGAAACAGCTTTCTTGACTGGTGTCTCTTAGCCACAACTGCATAGAAAAATGTGAAAAATTCGTATCATATAATGAATGAATATAATTTTTTTAAGCATTTCACCCAAAGCAAGGCGGGGTTCCTGTACCACGCTAGGGGTTACAAAGAGTCAAATTAAGAGTAAAGAAGAGTTTTTAAGGAAAGGGTAAAATAGAAGGACTAGGATCAAGATCAAGGCATTGGAAGATGTCGATCGACATTACTTTTAAATTTTTGAAGATTATAGTTATCAAGGAAGCAAGTAAAAGGAATGGAGTTCCACTGTCGAGAAGTACGAGAGAAGAAGCAGTTGGCATAGTAACGGTTGTTATATTTAACTGTTTCGACAGTAAAAGGGTGGGACCGAGCTGCCAACCTAGTAACACGCTTAAATTCACACACCATAGGCACCAGGGAAAATAGCTCATCAAATCAGTTGGCGTGAAAATCTTTGTAGAAAAGACAGAGGGAAGACACATAACGTCTGCGAGAAAGTTATTTGTGTCGAGATCCCATATCAGAACCTATCACATTGCATCTATCTGAATATGGAATACTTTAATCTATTCCCGTGTCAACATTGGATTTGATAACTAGAAAAGAAGCTATAATTTGCAAACGTATCAAAATGTAATAAACGGAATTGTTTTCCTGGCAATTAAGTTAGAATAAGAAATATATTTCTATTAGCTTATTCTTCGACCTTGACACCAAGAGTGGTGCTACGCATTTAAAATTCTCAGACGTGGACCCGGACTAAGCGCGGTCAACTCCAATGACCTCAACAGTCCTTATCGGTTGAACCAGCATAGGAAGAGGACTACGCGTGGCATACATGCTACAGAATGAGTCACTAGAAATTATAACAGAGGCAGCGACAGTTAGTTCCAGTTTCATAACTAGATTCTGGGAACTGGTTTAATCAGTAGAAAACATGTTTCGTTAGATCAGTTACGACTAAATAGTGAGTACAATCCTCACTGGCTGTCCCATACATTCGGCCTTCTGCCATATCTACTTTACGCTTAGAAAAATCACCATAACTGGATTCTGAATGTCTCATTCTATATTACCTCGCAAGCTTATGAAATCAAAAGTGTGGGTTACTGGCGGATAAATTGAGGCCAATCTTAAAAAAATTCAAGCCATTCGCACATTCTTCTACTCTGATTTTATTTCACACCCAACCAACTTTTGTAAAGCCAAATGGTGATAGGGAATGGAAGACGGGAACATTTTTTTCTGAAACATATTATAGAAAAGCGATCGGCAATGAAGAATTTCAATTCTAGGATACGAGATAAAGCCGACGATTTCTCCAAGTAAGCTTCAATCTAACAGGCATTGTAATAGAGAGTTTTACTCAATGTAAAAAGGCAAGTAATTTTCCAATTCATTGAAAATAATGATAAACATTTTTCAGCAAACTACAATTTGCAAGAAAGCTGACAAAACCGCTATCCTGTGCCATATTGCTTTATCGTATATCGAATGGGCCCCGTTTATTCTGTCATCTCGCTTGTTACTTCTATTACATAGTGAAGTTGAATTATAAAGCTGGATTTAATCCTAATATATATATCCTTCTTGTATGCCCTCCCCGTTCTCTTTTTTATACATGAGAGTCATTTTACCTTGGATATTCTTGAGTGACAAATACAAGTGTTGAACCGAATAATTATAAACACGAATGCGTTAAGGTTTATAGAATGTATCATGTTTTTTTTTTAATATAAGAACCCAAAACGTTTTCTTTTTTTTCTCCTCCTTCCTTGGGCTCTACGTACATAATGGTTTTGTATTGAAATTGAGTTTCTGTATAAAATAATGTGAATTTATGAAATGATAATTAAAAATCCATGTAAATAAGTTAATCATAGCTTAATATTTTATATTGTAAAATTCCACCCATATATATTTATCAATGAATACCTGGGAGAAAGATACTTTGAAAGGTTATCTAAAACGATTAATACAAGAATTTGCTGATATCTTAGTGAGTACATTTTTATCTCAAGATAGTTATGAATTTTCGACATGAAATATTTCTGTGCGTAAATTTTGATTTATTGGCCTATTGATTTTTTTACGACTGGCGTATCAGTTAATCGTATTTTTATTCTGATTGATCCCGTAATCAATTTATCTGATTTTGAGTCCTCCCTCGCCTACAACTGGAAATCTGCCAATGAATGAACTCAGTCACTTGACAAAGGGCCAAATTTTAAATATTGCTTCACTACTTGTCTTCATCATAAGGATTTACTCATGTCTCTAGAAGAGAAATTGAAGTCGTTACAATTCTGCAATCAGAGATGACGTTGACATCGTAAGATTTACATGGGTATATTCTTACTAGCGTAGAACGTAGAAACATAAAGAGTTTAAATTAAGAGATGGACACTTTATGGAAGATAAGCATTACGGTGGAGTAATGGATGGCGGCTCGGATTGATGAATCGGAGAGCCGAGTTCGAATCCCAGTCCATTGCATTCACTTACATGCTAATACCATTGGGAAAGGTATGAATCCTCTTCTTCTCCTAAGCATTGATAAATAACCTTGGATGGCAACTGGTCTACCGCATAAAAAATGGCTACCTACTGCGGGAAAAAATCTCCCTCGTCAGTCATGTATCCTCCTGTATGGTAGTGAGATGAAGAAGATAACTGAAGCAGCAAAAATGCAGTTCTACAGTAGGATGCTGAGGATACCATGGACCGAGCATGTAAGCAGCGACGAAGTTTTAGCGAAAATGGAAACAAAAAGGAAACTAATACTTAACATCAGAAAGAGAGAGAGTTCAAGTTTCTTGGATACATAATGAGGAAGGAATGTTTGGAAAATGTAATACTCACGGGACAGATAGAGGACAATAAGGACAGAGAAAAACAACGCATAGCCTACTTAGTGAGTTTGGTTACATGAATGGCGGAGCAGGGTTTAGAAGCGATAACAAGAAAGGGAAAATTCATTAAGAGCTAAAAAAACAGGATTGTATGGAAAGCCATGACCACCTAGGTCCTAAGCGGACATGGCACATAAAAAAAGTGGATAAGAAACACGGAACACCGTGAACTAATTCTTACGTGACTCCAGATTATGAATTGAAAGAAATATTGTTTAGAACCGACAAAATAAAGAGACGAGGGAGAATTTAATATAATATTTGTCATGTGCATTTCACTTGAATCAGAACCGTTTTGCAAGAGGTCGAATCTCTAATTTTTCCAGCTACGAAAAAACACCAGCGACTACAGTTTAAATATTCAACGAAATGGGCCCTGAAGTATGATGTGAACTTTAGATTATCCTGCTACGGAATCGGCCTCGAAGTGTGTGGCAAACTTTCGACTCTTTCAGATATGATATATATTCAAAGCTACCAGGTGAGATCACGCATTTTCTAGTTACGAAATTTTCCCAAGGACAGGAGGCAAATTCCTAACTTTTTCAGATACGGAATATAGCCAAAGGTAGGAAAATTCCAGTCTTTTTCAACAGTAGAATATGCCTAGAGGCAGATTCTTAACTTACAGTTATGAAGGCCGCTGATCATGAACAAGAGCAGAAGAAAAAATACATTTTTCAACTATAAAACACGTTGAGATGGAAAAGGAGGAGGAGGTAAAATCGTAATATTTTTAAGCTACAACGGAGGGGTACTGCTAAATGGAACCACTCCCCCCCAAAAAAAAAGATTAAGTGAAAAAATATTATTTTTTAAAAATTTTCCTTCTTGGTCAGTTTGACAAGTTTTCATCACTTTGTGATTAGACTGAGATACAGGAGTTTATATTGAAAAGTGTTCGAGAACATGATTGCCAGAATAATAAAAACACACACATAAACACATAGAGACACGCACACTCAAACAAAACGTGTGTGTGTGCGTGCGTGTGTGTGTTAGAGAGAGAGTGAGGACTGAAGATGAAAGAGAGGGATCTAAAGGGAATCCTATCACGAAATATAGTGGCTGTCTCTGGTAAATGAACTCTACAAATCGATCGATAGAAATAAAGAAGAAATGTCTAAAAGAGTTGGTGGAAAGTGTCTGAAAGAAAAATCAGTCTGTAAGTTCTGGAAAAAAGTAATTTATTTTAAATTACTGAAACCAGAGATCAGGAACAATTGAGGAAACTTATAATATACAAAGTAAATATGAAGGTTATATAGTCAACATATTCGAAAAGCGTTGAATTAGAACAAAAGTAATAACTGAAAAAGGTAATAACAAACTTGAAATATTATTTGAGGTTTTCTGATTACTTATGAATTTCCTTTCACTCAATCACTGAATCAGTCAGTCACTCACACAATCACCCACTAAATCATTGAATCACTCACTCACTCACTCGCTCACACACTCACTCATATACGCACTCACTCAAATACCCACTCACTCATTCATTTAATCTATCAGTCACTCACTCAATTAATCAATCAATCAAACAAATAACTAATCACTCAATCAATAATTCACTCACTCAAACAATCAATAAATAAATCCATCCCACTCATTGCTGTTGCGGCTCCTGTTTTTCAAAGATGGATTTGATAGCCCCATGCTTGTTTGGATTTGAATTCATTGTTGCTCTTTTCTTAGTTGGTTGTCAACGAAAGTTGAATTATCTTGTCTGCCATAATATTTAACCTCTTACCCTTATATTAACACGATTTACTATAACATGTATGAGTTTATTTAACGCGAAAATGTAACATTTTTCTGTAGATTATATTGGATATACACACAAATACGTACGTTAAATATTAAAGTGAATTATTCAGCAGAACGAATAAGATGACGTAATGAAGATAAAGGCTGAATGACAAAATGCCTGACTGAAATATTGAATCCAATGGAATTAATATTTTGTTATATAAAATAATACATGCAAATTCCATGTTAATCTCGAATCTCTACTTTGAACAGGGAAAGAAATACAACACATTCTTGGAATGATTTTTTCTAAATATATGTGTCTTCCCAATATCTGTCAATATTTTTCGATAGGCTCCATAGCAGAACAACAAAATAAGAGAAATAATGGAATAATTCAGGCATAACTGAATAGAAATGATTATCCACTGCTAATTGTGCAATCCACTGGAATATAATCATTTATAACAATGATAAAATCAAAAATCTGAATATTTATGATACAACAAAAACGTGTAATTCTACGAGACGATGAAATTGAAATGAAATGAACATTGACGGATACGAGGCCGGATCAAATTATATTCAAGCAGGTCATGAAATCAGTGGACTAGATGAGGTTGACGTTACAGCACATCCCAGAGTAAAATCGAAATAAAAGTTGGATAAATCGCAGGAGTTTCCAAAGTGATAGACGATTTGGGCAATATAAAAGTGATAATTGTAACCGTCGTTAATTCAACGCTTGAAACTTTCCTATGGACCGTCGCTCATTGACAGAAATGACTGTTTATTTGAAACAGAATTCAGATTGTTCCGACAGTATAATACTGTATGTACGCAGAGCGGATCGGTGATGGTTACAGAAAGTGAAATTTGGCAACACTCACATTCACTCTCCTGCTTAATTTCTAAGGAGTATATAGTCACACCAAACTTCTTCAGTCACTCATTCAATCTAGTAAGGAGTATGAGAAAACAATTCTGTGTAAGTCAGGCATTGTTACATAGTCGTTTTTTACGGGATAAATTTACTAGCCCCATGATTAACCGGTTTTGAATTCTGATTTATCATTTTCCTAGGATGTTTGCCAGCAAAGGTTGAAGAACCCAGACGTTTCTACTATTTTACCAAAAATAGGGGCGAGAATCTAACAAAATCATACTTATTATAAAACCTAGGTTGTGTGTGTGTGTGTGTGTGTCTGTACGTTTATATATTGGATCGGATTTCCTACATTTTTCAACCGATTTCAACTAAACTTCACAGAACTACGTAAAATGAACTTGCGGTGGTTCTGACAGCGCCAAAAATTGGAAAAACACAATTGTTTTTGCACGAAATCAATTTGAAAACACGATTAAGAGGCATCGCGAGAATAAAAAGAGGACAACTCATATCGAGTTATACTTATTATAAAACCCAGTTTATGTGTGTGTGTGTGTGTGTGTGTGTGTGTGTGTGTGTGTGTGTTTATATATGGGATCGGATTTCCTACATTTTTCAACCGATTTCAACAATACTTCACTTTTTTTTGGCAGGTAGTGTCTCTTATTGTCTCGCACACTTTTTTCTTTATTTTTACATTCAGAACGCTTTAAAAATTCCATTTACAAGACAATTGTTTATAATAAAATTCTATTCAATCGGTAGACTCATGACGATTGAAAACAATGTTTTTGTTTGAGATTGGGTTTGACCAATTCATAAAAAAAAAAAAAAAATAATAATTAAGACATGCGTGTCCGTCAACCTTAAACAATAATCTTTATCAATTTTATTTTTCAGTCTTTATGGTGATCGATACTTGATCTATCTCTTACTGTTACATCCCCGGGCAACGCCGGGCTCTACTGCTAGTAGGAAATAAATGTAACGAATTTGACTGTAATTTGAACTCCACTCACTGATATCTCATTCTGTCAAACTATCCGTTGTACCACCCACAAATTCTCATATTACAGCTCTTCCTTTTCCTATACCCGGGAATATTTTAGCATAATCTACATTAACAATACCTTATAATGCTATATAAAATATCCTATTCCACATTATACACACATATTCACGACTCTACCCTATTCTTTTACTAGTATCAACAATTTCTTAACTAGAGTGTCAACAAAAAATTAGCATGTCTGAGCTGTATTAATTCAAAAGCAACCAGATAATCCTATTTCTAAAACCGATCTATTCTTGTTCAATTAAAAATCTTGTTAACTAAAAGGTAATCAGAGTGCCCGACAGGATACAAAATTATTCACAGCATAGTTATATATATATATATTTTTAAATGCACACATAAATTAACCGCTATCAGTAAGAAAGATGACCAATCTTCCACGATTATAGAAAAAGCAACAGGCACAGACAAATTAGGCCTAGTGATGTGCAAGCCATGGTAAGTTAATACATTTAAAGGCTGTAGATTCTACCTCCACTTTTTTTTCGATACCTAAATTATAAAATGAATTTGCAGAAATGAAAATAACATTCTTGAAGATTTCTTTTTAGTTGAAAGCTAAATAATTAAATTTACTATTTCCATTAAGTAAAATAATCTGGCGTATTTTAAAGAGAAATTATAATGATTGGAAAATGAGATTTTTGGCCGCTTTCAGCAAAATTATTTACAACCGGACAGTTTGATATAATTTGACACATTTGAAAACAAAAGTTAATACTTAGTTTTAAAATTTTCCAAAATAATATATATTTTTCTGAAACATTATTTTAGGAATATTAGCCGATTTAAAATTTAATTAATCTGATTTAAAAAAAAACAAAAACAATATTACCTTTGAATGGATTTTTATAAAGAACAATAGCCGTTATTACGTGCACATAAACCTCGTCAATCTCGTAAAACTTGTCTAGACGGTGTTGACAGATATATTTGTAGTTCTACAGAGACTTTATCTGTTAAAACATAATTTAAGGAAATGATGGGTGAGTGCTTTTTTTTTACATAATTTTTAAATAATCATAAAAATGTTAGAAAATATTCTTCGTAATCTAATTTTAGGAAAGTTGATTATAAATTTACTATAGACAGTGTTCTAAATTTCGCAGTCATGTATAGGCGACCATACTTTCAAACATCGACATGTTTCGTAATGTTTTATATACATTAAAAAATAAAAATTATTTTAAAAATATTGATGCAAAATGAATTGTATTTATATTTTCAATTTTTGATTAGTAAATATATTTTTCACTTACTAACAATATCACCTAACCGGATGAAAGTAATAAAAAATATTAAAAGATTTAATAATTATTATAATTAAAATATTTAAAAAAAAATGAAAACAATTCTTGTACAAATTCATTATTCATCAATATTGTTTTTCTCTTAAGACAATAATATCCGTAATAATATTTATAAAACAATTGAAATATTTTCTAATTAAATTATGTCATAGATTTATTGCATTTTATTTTTTAATATTAGGAGTAGATTTTCGTGAAATGAGTAGTAGTAATATTTGAAAAATTATTATTTAAGTTCTCCAAAGAGTACTGCTTTCGGATGAAAATTTAATTACTCGACATTTCATGAAATTGTGTAAGTGGGGTCAACATATGAAAAGTAAAATATATATTCTTAGCGAGATTTTAAAAATAAAAATTAAAATGATCTCATTCATTTGTGAATAAGTTTTGAAGGTTTAATTAAAATCCGACGATTATTTGATTTTTTGCAAACATTTCCAAATCACTGGAAAAGAGTCTCTTAAACACCACTCATAAGTAATACGTAAACCGCTGACGCAAAAAGAGAATATATTTAACCAAAATTTCGAAAGTGTTAGAAAAAATTAAAAAATGAATAAAATAATAAAAAAATATTTTGGTCTTTCTCCTTAATAATAACATGAACATTTTAACGAGAAAACTTTGATTTTATTAATGTTATGGTATTTTTCAGCGAAAAAACTGGAGGTACCGACTATAGAATATATACAAGTAATGTCTGTATCCATGTAACTCAGTGTAATGCATAATATCCCAAAACTTCATCTGTGTATAAAATACTATACATCTTAATTAAAAAGTGGATATCTTCTGGCCAAGATGGTATAATCTAACCATGAACACTTTATAGACGTATACACAAACATAGCTCTCAATACATGCGTGTCAGCCCGTTTAGAAATAAAGATTAGATTCAATGAAAATAGATTGAATACAGCAGTGAAAAGCCACGCTACTAACCTTCGCAATATCGTGGAAATGCAACTATTAAGCAAAGACATGATCTCGTATGAATTAAAAATGCTGCAATCGGCAAAAGCATTAATGGGAGCATTTGCCTCTCATGGAACCCTACAAAGATATTGGCCACAAGAGGTTGCAAAGAACTACCCACAAATACCACATCAATCTCTCGATATATGTTAATATTGAAAATGAAAGAAATAGACTTAGTAGCCATCTCCATCAGCTCCACAAAGACAGTCTCAGTAAAGGATGGATTTTAAAGCAGCCAATCAGCTCAAATGTCAATAGTCCCATCAAGACGGACTCTAGTAAACGGACTACAAATATCAAGACACGGGAAAGTCAGTATCAGTAGTACGTTGCAATTTACTTTAGACTGACGCAAAATGGAAGGAGTCCTGCATAAAATAATCAGAATAGAAGTTCAAAAGAAGATCAAGAATTTCCCCCAGACATTTGGTCATCTCAGGCTGGACAGAACCCACCTTAGATAAAATGGTTCTGAATGGAACATACACTTTATGGATTTTTGGCAAACCATACATCCTAGACTGCTTGGACCCAACAGGTCGAATTCTATCCGTATACATGTCCAGAGAGGCAGTTCAAGTAACATTTTCTCAAATTTAATTTCTGACTTCAAGATGTTAACGAATGAAATATCACCTACATATATATATATATATATATATATATATATATATATATATATATATATTCCAATGTAATAAATTATAACCATCGAATATTAGTGTTTCAGTCTTATATATATATATATATATATATATATATATATATATATATATATATGTATGTATAAAAAGGATAAAACACTAATAATCCATTTTTTTTCACTTTGTAGACTTAAGAATTGGATCGTGATTACGATTCCAATGTAATATATTATTACTGTTTAACACTTTTATATTATATCATATCAGGGCATTGAGCTCGATCTGCATTCTATACTCTTGAAAATTAATATATATATATATATATATATATATATATATATATATATATATATATGAAAGATTGCAAACATACGATTTATACGCTAAGACATATCTAAACGTGAAGTTTTGATATTTAAGAATCAATAAGTATTATATAATCTCCCACCGCCGCACTGTAATCGATCTCAAAATGTCTATTCGCATTCAGAGAAGACGCATATCATTTTGGTTTAACCTGACATATTTCTTCTTAGCCCTGTGCAATTTCGCGCTTCGTCCGATGTAAGTAAATGGTCTAGACATTCTAAACACTTGGTGGATCCATATGCACATCAGATATGTAAACGTGGAAAAAAGAATCTTGTGAAGAGACATAAATTACTACTCGAAATGAAAAGAGGAGAAATTCATAGAGCGTTGAGAGAATGCAGATTACAAGCTCTGAAAATATTCCATATTAAATCCACACATTAAATAATTTAGTAAGCAACAATAGCCAAAATCCGGATTCGAATAAAAAGTAATGCGACGTAAGTGATATTTAGCGTCTAGCATGAAACAGCCTGTCGCCACTGAGTTTTGACTTCAATGTTCACATATATATTTACATACGCTCTATCTCTGATATTCAGCACGTTACCCCATAAATATAGCACATCTTAATACTTTATTTCTTTATACGCACACACACACCGACACACAGACACACACACACACACACATATATATATATATATATATATATATATATATACTTATTACACTTTTATAATTACATATACTTTATCTTGATTTACACACACACACATATATATATATACTTATTCCACTTTTATAATTACATATACTTTATCTCGATTTATTATATATATATATATATATATATATATATATATATATATATATATATATATATATATCCACTTTTATAATTACATAAACTTTATCTTGATTTATACATAAATATATATATATATATATATATATATATATATATATATATATATATATATATATATTTGACTTTTATGATATTATATATTTAAGTGTAAACATACTTAGGATTATAAGTATAAAAGTTGGCACTCAGTACAAGACTGGGCGGCGACATTAGTTTCCATGCATGAACACAATCTACAGGTCTGTATTTTGCGTTTTGAATCGACTATTTATATATACTTGCCTAGGGTGCATTATGATTAGCAAAGTGAACTGTATAATCCTAACGCTTATTCGGTATGCGGTACCGGTTTTGTTTCAAATTATTGTAGAGGCTTCTGAGTTGGAATAATGGTCGATGCGAATACGGTTGTTTGTAGTTGCTTCATAGTGTTATTTACTTTTTATTCATTTTAACTCACTTGGTTGTCTAGAATGATTAATTGTTATAGCCAAACCCTTTCAAATTTCCTTCGGACTTACAAATGTGCAAATTTCCAAGTTAATAAAAAGTTTTCAGGCTGCTGCATTAGCAATAGGCCAAATATATATATATATATATATATATATATATATATATATATATATATATATATATATATATATATATATATATATCGTTACTTAGTTTGGTGATTTGTTTAAAATACTAATTTTATGATTAACCTTATTTTTTCAGATATATCGCACGTTAGGGACAGATAAATCTATTGATTTCCTTAGGAGATAACTATTTTTATACGCTGCGTATTATAATATTTATAATGTTTACATACGTATTTATATATAGCACATGTGTTGTCATAGTTGGGGGTGAGAGTGAAAATATGCACCCACTGTTATGAAATGCTTGCAAAGCATGCCTCTCAAATAGCCTTTGAAAACTAGGGAAAGAAAATCATTGATTTTAAAGATCTATTGCCTTGCGGTCATATCCAACACGGAAAAGACCATCGAAGTAAATGCAGACGGAAAACACGAAGTGGAACCCCAAAGTCACTTGGCTGTCAACACTGCCAACTTTCTCGCTACCCTGCAGCCATGTTGGCCCAAAATATAGTACTCTCTAATTTTTTTTTAATCTTTACGTTACGGCTGAGAGTGGGACCGTATAGTCTGGGAAGAACACGACCTCCATATACCATCGCCTAATCTTGAACTCTAGTGAAATCTCTCCACTATCACTAAAAAATCAATGAAATTTGAACAAATATGGTGCTACATATATTTTGCTACATGAACGGATGCTTGGAACTACACTGCCCAAGAAATAGCCAAGTTTGAAACGAAATTAAAACTTGCTATATATTTATAGAAGTGACAATATTTAAAAGTTTAAAGTCGTTACATCATACGACATTATTTTTTTTGTTCTTATAGTTATAATTTCGTGTTGAAATTTGAAGTCCGTGCAAAGATGAGGGCTTAACTGCTTTCGTTCGAAATATCGTGAGTAATATATTTACAATAGTTCGCTCGCCTTCAAAAAGGTTAAAATGTTATGAGCGTTTTTAAATTTGCAAATCTTGAGTAGCTGTACAATATATACTTCTTGCTAAATAAAACCATCATTTTGCCCAGATAAAGTCCCTCAGATGACGAAACTCGTCTGCTAAACACTAAGTATAGTTTTCCTCTTCTTTTTCATTTACATTTTCTCTCTTCTACAGATATAATCCATCTGAGAATATATATATATATATATATATATATATATATATATATATATATATACACACACAAATGTAGATAACTATACTGTTTCGAAAAACCTTTGAATTTTGATTTGCCAATAATCAAATCAATCTCGAGGGAAAAAAGGTTTTAAAAAAGAAAGAGCTACGAACATGAATGTCAGTCGAAAAACTCGCACAGATGCAGGTTTGAAGCCCAAAAAAAACCCCCCGATACGAGTAAACAACTAACCAACAAAAGAGCTCAATACAACCGTAGAGAAGACCTAGATAAACCTAGTGAGCCAGACAAACCTACCAAGGTTTCACCTAAACGGATCGTCAGGGAAAGCCAGCTTTCTCTGACGATCCGCTTAGCTGAAACCTGGATTGGTTTGTCTGGCTCACTAGGTTTATCTATCTATCTATCTATCTATCTATCTATCTATCTATCTATCTATCTATCTATCTATCTATATGTGTATATATATATATAAATATATATATATATATATATA
Organism: Acanthosepion pharaonis; assembly: GCA_903632075.3. NCBI lineage: Eukaryota > Metazoa > Mollusca > Cephalopoda > Sepiida > Sepiidae > Acanthosepion > Acanthosepion pharaonis. The sequence continues at coordinate 1,258,563 of CAHIKZ030003325.1, read as the reverse complement.
TATATATATATTATTTATTTAAAAATTATAACAAATATGTTCTAAAATCACTACAAAAATAGCCATTTTGTTTCAACACCTCTGGTTTCTTATCAACTGATGATGTTGAATGTATATATATATATATATATGCTAAAAATCTGTATATAGTATGCTATATATATGCGTTAAGGTGCTCAATATTAGGCTAGATGGTTTGTAAATACAAAAGTTGAGATTGAAGTAAAAACAAAAACAGCGGTGAAAGTCTGTTTCAGGCTTAGACACAATCGTCAGGCCATCTTCGTTGTGATTTGGTTTGGCTGTTTATATACTGATTGATGGTACATTATGGGTTGGTTTAGTTTATTATTCTAATTATTAACAAATCACGAACCGCACGCACAAGCACTTGTTAAGATAATATTGAAAATAACCAGCAACAAATAATAAAATTATTAATAGTATACAATATGTGATATATTTAAAAAAACAGCACTAGAAAGTATCCACAAATCCGACATATACCCCTTACCGCCCACCTAAATTTATGTGTGTTTTGTTCGGTGTAACTGATTTGGATTCAAAATCTAACAGAAAAAATCCTAGATACTATATATATATATATATATATATATATATATATATATATATATATATATATTGCCGCATAAATGATAGTTCGAATGGAAAGCTGTACGTGATTATATACAATGAGAAAATGCGAAATATTTAAAAATAAATTGACAGAAAATGCTTATTATTTCCTGTTGGATTAATTTCGTGAGATATGTGAGATAAAAGTGATACCTCCGGTTAACTTCAGCGATAAACAGATGGTACGATCTGTTAATATGCCTCGAAAGCAGATTAGGGTTTCGTGTATGTCCCTGTGTTCGGTGAAGGAGGAGTGAATGGCAGAAGGGAGCAGAAGTGATAGTGAGAAAATACAGAAGTAATAGATAGTTAGAGATAGAGAGAGATAGTTAGAAAGAGAGAGAGTCAGTTAGAAAGAGAACGTGAAAGAGAACCTAAACGTTTCCCTCAATCAGAGTTTCGCGAGCGTATAAAATATAAAAAAAATCATTTCTAATATGTTTATTTGTAAAGAGGGCAAAAAAGGGAAGAACTTTAATGCAAATATCGAGTTTCCTATCATTTTGTACCTGACTGCAGATTTAGTGATAGTTAATCTGCCGTGCAGCAAGAATTTCGACATGCGTATAATTAGTTTGCACTAAAATATTTCAAAATTACATGTAATGGAAAATAGGGTTTTTGACAGTTTTGAAGAGTCAGCCAATTTTCTGTTGCACAAATTTGGAAATAAGCGAATAACTCGATAAAAGTAAATAATAAACAAAAATGTATGCAATTTTAGTATTTCCGAAAAAAAGATATGTAATATCAAAACTATTCTTCAGGATACAAGAAAATTTATATAAACTTGTAAAAAAAATACGCTTATTAAACCTACGAAATATATGGAAGATGTGTAGCAGACAGATACAGTGCTGGAAATCTTTCAGTACAACTCACATACAACTGAATGACAAAGCAGCTGTCTTTTAGATTTGTTTACAAAACGCACGCACGCACGCACGCACACACACACATACAAACAAATACATACATACATATATATATATATATATATATATATATATATATATATATATATATATATATATATATATATATATATATATATATATATATATATATATATATATATATACCGGGAATTATATTTTCGGATTTCCTTTTGAATATGCAAGTCTGGTGAATTGGTTCGTGATTATGATTGTAATGTAACAAATTATAACCACAGAATATTAGTTTGAGCCTTTTAAATTATATTTTTTACTCTATCCTGGTCATTGAGCTCTACGTGGATGCTATGCACTTGAATATATATATATATATATATATATATATATATATATATATATATATATATATATAACAATAACATCATCATTACATACATATATATATATATATATATATATATATATATATATATATAGTAAATAACAAATCCGTTGATATATAATCGAAGTGTATCCCTCTAATATAGAATATTAAATCTGATCCACAAAAAGAGCTCAAGGTATTTATTAATACAGAGTAATATAAGTAATAGACAATAAAAAGAATTACCTCAGTTTTGGGAATAGCCTATTTCGTAGACAATGTTATCAGTCGTATGTCTAATCAATCCCGGCGTGGGAGACCCCGGGGTTGATAAGACAGAGAGCCGATATCTTCGTCTGCTGAAATAGGCTCTTCCGTATATGAGGTAATTTTTTTATATATATATATATATATATATATATATATATATATATATATATATATATATATATATATATATATATATATATATATATATATATATATATATATACGTATTTTTATTAATGTAAACATTATGAGTGGTTACTCATATTTAAGTAGACGCTCGATATATTTAAATCAGTGTTTTATATCCTCTGTTGGTCTGCATATTTCAGAGAAATTTATGCTCTCTTCAACAGGATTAGAAGCAGCGTAAATCTTAGCAAGATAAATCGCCGTTAATCCGATAGCTTTTGTCCGCTGATTTACAAAATACTTCACATTGCTAAAGAATTATTGCATATTATTTTTTAAACCGATACATAAATATAACATTTATAGAGGTTGAAATCCCTCTGTAGGCGTATTTTTTAAGAAATTTTTCGAATATCCAGATATATAGTCAAAATAGAACTTATTTAAAATAAACAGAGTATCTCCTCAAATATGACTATCCCCCGTTTAAGGTTATATATATATATATATATATATATATATATATATATATATATATATATATATATATATAACCAATATATATATATATATTAATACATAACATTAACCAATATATATATATATATATATATATATATATATATATATTGATATATAACATTAGCCAATATATATATATATATATATATATATATATATATATATAACATTAACAATATATATATATATATATATATATATATATATATATATATATATATATATATATAATTTCGAACGCAATACTAGACTGGTGGCGAGATCGTATTAATTTACAGTTGAGCTAGCTAGCTCTAGCTGTAAGTTCTATGGTAACTGTCTTTTCTCACACTTCTCGCTTGTAGATCTCTCTTCTGGCTCCATGGTTTCCATCCAACTTTAACCTCAAGAATCTAAATGCAATACTGATCGTTATCTACTGTCCTCCTTAAAGCTGTTTTCTCTGTATATATATATATATATATATATATATATATATATATATATATATATATATATATATATACAGAGTGTATCAAAAATATTTTTACAAAAATTTAGGTCTGTTTCCTGACTTCAGTACAAGGGAAAAATCCATATTAACATAAATCCAAACGGCCATCTTTGTATCTCTACACAGCAACTCATAACAAATGTTCAAAATGACCTCCGCTAGCTTCTACACACGGATGCAGCCGTCGGATCATTGACCGGCGGACACTTTTAAATATTCTTACATGGTGTCGAATATTTTCGAACGCTCCCAT
>CAHIKZ030003325.1:1230000-1250000 GCA_903632075.3 Acanthosepion pharaonis | reverse complement strand
CTAAATATAATATGCTAAACCAGAGTAAATTTTTATATTTGTTAATGTCACAATTCGGGAAGAGCATTTGTAAGTAGGAATTTGTATATTTAAATTTAAACTTATTTATATATTTTTTTAAAATCTCCATTTACTCAGATTTTATTGTGTAATAGTATACATTGGAAGTGTAATATTAAATAAAATGAGCTCTATTTGTGGATTAGTTTTATTATTTTATATTACTAAGATCCACTTGCATTATATACCAAAGGATTTATTTCCATTACTCTCTCTCGCACTCTCTGAATATATATATATATATATATATATATATATATATATATATATATATATATAAATTTGTATAATTTTATATATCAATAAAAATTATTTAGAAAAATATGACAAACTGGAAAATTTCTTGTGACATGTTTCATCCGTTATTTCATCGCACTGCGCGTTGTTGATGTTGCCACGTCTAAACATATAAAACTTTTTAAACTATCCGCGTCTCTTTTTTGTGCGCATGTGTAGACGTGGCAACATTAACAAAGGTGAGTCCGATGAAATCTTAACGGACGAAAAGTATCTCAAGAAATTTTCTAGTTCGTTATATATATATATATATATATATATATATATATATATATATATATATATATATATGCGTGTGTGTGGCCTTTAGAGATTTCTTAAGGGAATTTGCACTATTATATATAAGATTACTGACCATCAAAGGAAGTAAAGTGAACACATGGCGGCAGATGATGTCTATGACTGATGATGGCTTCATAGGATTGAAAATGTGTTTCATGGAATTATATGGCATGTATTTAAAACGTATTAATGCGCCCGTGTTTCTGAATTACTGTGTGCTTGTGTGTATGTATGTGCCTTAGTACTTGCCTGTGTATGTGGTAATTTATATGCGTTTATATAAACTTGTTTATATTGGACTATGCTATTTTTTTTCGTCTGCAGATATATCTTTACGCAATTACTATTCAGAATTGATAAATATTATTTGAATGTCGTTAGGCTTTAAACACAACGTATAAATGATATCATTTCGTTGAGCAAAATATAGACGATTAATCGAAATATGACTGTCACCCAAAAGAAAAATTGGAAATTGGATTTTTTATCTCTGGAAAATATTGAATAATATTATTTTTGTTTTTACTTTGTTATATAATGTTGACATCTCTTCGGATTTTTGTCTCTATTCCTAGGAATATTTAGTTGCATTTTTGAATCCAAAATACGAAAAAAGACACACGGCGAAAAACATTACACGCACGCACCCCCAAACTCACATCTATCTATCTATCTATCTATCTATCTATCTATCTATCTATCTATCTATCTATCTATACACACATATGTATGTATATATATATATATATATATATATATATATATATATATATATATAACACTATATTATTATATTATTTTAAACATATATAAATAAGACTATATTATTATAAACACATACACATATATATATATCATACTATATTATTATAATATTATAAACATATATATATATACCACATTATATTATTCATTATTATAAACATATATATATATCATATTATATTGTTATATTATTATAAACCTATATATATATATCATGTTACATTATATTATTATAAATATTTATGTATATATAAAGTTATAAACGTACACACACACACACATATATATATATATATATAAATATATACATATATATATATATATATATATATCTTGTCCGTATATCGCTTAATATGTTGTAATTGACATCTTTGATAATGGGTTATGTAAGCCGAATGGTTAGATTGTATTAAAAAATATGGATCAATATTGTGAATTTCTTTCTTCGTTTAATTATAATGTTATTAAACTTATTAGATTTTATGAAAAGAGTTTACATAAAATAAATAGACAACACTAGTCTGTATTATTTAATGAAACATATATATATATATATATATATATATATATATATATATATATATATATATATATATATATATATATATTGGTTGGATGGATTGTCTGACGATAGCTAAAGCGTGAAACCCAGGGTCACAAACTCACATCTATCCAACCAAATATGTTAGCTCTATCTCTGATATTGAGCGCTTTCTAATAAGTACCGCGCATATAATATATAAATGATTATACATACTTATATTTATTTATATTTATATACACTTTTCACATATATTATATATATATATATATATATATATATATATATATATATATATATTACATTATATTATTATAAATTTAATATAACGAATATAATTTACCATTGTGTGTTTTATTAGATTTTTGTAATTATTGGTTACACAGTCTACAACTCTAACAGAAGACAATCTAATATTAAATATGTTTAAGTTCTATCTGGATAAGAAATATTGGCTTACTGCCCGTGTAACCTATTAACAGAGTGACTAGACACAGAGTCGTTGTATGCTAATATTCAATATATTTTAATGAAAGATTAATACTTCTCAAAATCCAGTTAAATTAAAGAATTTACATCGAATGCTATATTTTGGGTGATATATTTAATTAGAGAGTTTTTATCTAGCAACAGACATCAATTAGCGATGTAAGTAAATTATGTTTGCATGAAATAATTGACAATAAAAACAGCCACAATCTTGTTTTAATAAAAAAAAAAGTAGTATTTTTCTACTTAATACCATAATTTATGTTATTTCAGTGAAATTAAAACTCCAGTTTAAACTTCAAAGAGCCTATTTACGTTTGTATTAAAAATGTAAATCTACGATAATTACATGAATTTCATATATATATATATATATATATATATATATATATATATATATATATATATATATATATATATATATATATATATATATATATAGAGATATAGATATATAGATATTGTTGTTGTTTCTTCTATGCTAGCATTTTAAGTGAATATAAGTAGGGATTATATAGAGGAAGTTGCATTTTTTCCATTCTTTTTTGTTTCCTTTGTTTCATGCACGTTAAGACCTGAATCATATACCGCTGACCCATGAAAATGCTTGAACGATTTCGCCAGCGGTGCATGCACTGCGTTTTGTGTGTCCAGCGGTAAAGTTACGTTACCAACATTGATATCCTCGAATGCAGTAAGCCTACTTGTATATAGTCTCTGGCAATTCAGCACCGGATGCAATGGCGTGGTTACGAATTCTCCCTGACTGACGGCAGAATTTCTAAGCAAGTTCTTCATGGTGATTGTAAAAACGACCAGCGCAGTCAGTGCTAGTATATTTATATATAAATGACCAAATGAACAAAATAAAAAAACTTATGAATACACGTTCTGTATTTAATTATATACACAAATATAAACGACAAATTAATGTTTGCAGATTAGAAAATGATAGTAAATTGCCATTGTTGTAAATTCACCAATGCAATAATACAAAACATGCGGACTATGAATACGATTCATCATTATTGGCGTGTTCGAAAGAAGCTAATGAAGAGTGCGGAAGGTATAGAAAATCAAAATTTGGGATTTGGGAATAAAACAATCAGGAAGGGAGTATTACTACAAACACCTGCTATAGTGACGAATAAGTTGCTATATTATAAGAGACTTGTTATCACTTGTACTAAATACAAATACAGTAAATACTTCTTGCATGAAAACTCAATGAATACAAAAACTGCCTCGAAAGGGTTAGCTGAGATAATGATATATATGAAAGCATATGAATAATGAAATTGTGTCCGGGGTATGACGATAAATTACATCCGGCAGTAATAATCGGGAGATGGGAGGTTTTGAGGAGCGTGGAACCACCTCTTCATTTCTATTGGTCCCATGTCCAACCTGATCAGGGCTGGTAACATCTGTTATACTCCCAGCTATCGGCAAATAATTGGTCCACAAACTGGGTTTAAAACACTATGAATGTGTAAAATATATATTGTTATAGTAAAAGTATCAGCAATAGATTTTTGAAAAAAAATTTACCAGCAATACATTTTTTTTAAAGAAAATGACTTATGCTCCAAAGAAAATAAAATTTCCTCATTAACTGACCCATACGATGTTTATATGCCCCTAAAAAATAACTAATAACAATGGCATTTGAGGATTTAAGTAAGAAGGATTTAAATAGTTTATATAACATTAGTATTGAGGGTAACCTGGACAGTGCAGAAAATACTGAAGCTAAGTTACTTTCTCTTATAACTAGAGGATTATGGCAAGATTTTTCTGATGATGATAAAATTGCGATGATGACAATCTGTGATTATTTACGAAACTGAAAGACATATTTAACTTCTGACAATGGTCCAAACTGTATAAAACAAAAACCCATGTTAAATAAGTAACAAAAATATCCTGGGGATGTTTAAGAAATGAACAATCCAAAGAATTTGAAACGCACAGATTCTAAACATGGTTACTGATGCAAACGTTATTCTCACACATTTCTGAGAAGTGCGTTTATTTTGAGCGTCTAATGTCACAATTTATATACAAACCGGGACCCAAGAATGTTAATGTCCTCAAAATTGATATGGATTTTCGCCGCCAGAAATCCCAGTAAATAAAATTGCCTCGCTTTTTAACTCGTAAAATATAACGGGGTATGTGGTTTGAAGGAGCCAGAAACAAAACTTCGAAGAGAAATTGTTTTATTCTTATGAGTAAGCAGCTGAGGGCGACAAATATGCTGATCAATTTTATAAGGATAGACATAGCGGTGCAAGAATAACATTATTCTGGTTAGAAGCATAGAAAAAGAAAAGGAGGAAATCCATTTTAAATTATCATAAGAAATAACTGATTTACGCAATCTAGCTTTCGGGTAAATACGGCACTGTAAGTTTAAAACAAGCATCTTGTTTGTAGTGCGTAATCTCTAAGTTTAGCGTGGAAGTATTTATCAAGAGACACATTAAATTAAATTATAATTTCTCCAGTTGGACGCCTACCATAACGTTAGAGTTATCGGTTTTCTTTTGAAGGACACTTTACAAACTAAGGGAAATCGATACTCAGTATCTGATCCGCTGGTGTTTCCGTGTAGTGATTTTCCAAGCGTAGCATAAATGTGGCATAAGGCTGAAAGTAGGGCCACCCTGTGAGGATCGAACTCACTACACAGACGTAAATGTTCTTGCGAGACAAGATCGGTAACCATTACACTGCCTCGAAATGTCCACTGGGGGTTCCTTGTATCTGACTAAAATTGAGAAATAGATATAAATTCAAATATCCATCCAAAATATGTACTATTCAAATGAACGAAATTCTTTGATTTCCTGTTTCTTTTCATATGTTGAATTCATATGTAATTTGCATTCAAATATCTATCCCATAATGTGCATCTGCCAGCGATTTGCATTTGTCTGCGTATTTAACAATTTATTACTAATGTGATGATGCGAATCAGCACCTCGCTGCCCAACTTTTGATGATGTCCAGGGTCGGCTCTATGCGAATACACCGGCGGTGATCGCTATGATTCTCTGGGGCTGTGATTTCTCATTTAATCGGTTATGTTTTCCTTCTGCTTCGAGAAAGCGATTTTATCTGAATTCTCAGTAATTCTGGCCAGAAAAACGGACCCTACACACTTACCGCCTGGCCGCTTCACTTACTGCTCACACTTTAACGGACGGTCGGTCCTATCACTGAACCCTTCATATTATGGATACTGGAGAGGAGGACCGACCACTCCCTTCCGTTCACATGTGTTCCATCAAGCAAATAGGTGGGAAGGCATTCAGACAACTACTGGGTCGTCAGAACTCTACGGTTATATAAAATCACGAACAAAACTTTAAGTTTGACATTTCAAAGATGGGCTGGAGAAAAATCCTGATCATTAAAATTACTCACAGATATGCTAGAGACAAGTTTCCTGAGAAACACTGGTCATTAAATTGACTTAAAAAGAAAATAATTCTATCTGTTCATACGCTAAGTATATGTGAGAAATCGTATTCCAACATTAATATTTAAACATATATCCCATTGTATTTTATCCTCATCTATCATTTCACATATATCGTTCATACTCTTTTTTATGTTTCCATTTAGTTCTTTATTGTTGTTTCCAATTGATATTTAAGGAGACTACCAAAATAATGTACATACCATCTACTATTTCATTAAGTCCAACTGCATGACTCATATCAAAGGTCAGATTTCTTTGTTCCTGACATCCAGATGGTTTTCTGTTTTCGATATGGCTACCAATGATGTTGCATTGATTATTATATATATATATATATATATATATATATATATATATGTGTGTGTGTGTGTGTATATATATATATATATATATATATATATATATATATATATATATATCATACATGTTTGTTTAAATAATATAAACAAATGTTTTCTATTTATTTTATGTAAATTCTTTTCATAACGTCTGATAAGCTTAATAACATTATCATTAAAAGAAGAAAGAAAATCACAATACTGATACATATTTTTAAATCAATTTAAGCTTTCGGCTTACATAAGCCATTATCAAATATGACAATTACAGTACAATATATTAAGCAATACACGGACAAGGATGTGTTGATAGTCTGTTTCTCCATACATGGATGATTTCTAAGGAACGATAAACACTTGCATATAAGATGCTGGAAGCGAAAATCGCACCGCGGACCATGACGTCACACATGACAACGAGAGAGTGCATTCGAGATGTATTATATATGGGAATCCGTTGGTATAAACTAATGGCTTCTCTTACAATTATAGACATTTGAGAATATTTGTGGAGATTTCCTAGTTTATATAAAATATTATGAAGTGTTCATCGATGATCCCATATATTAACATCAAACACTTGATTTAGATTGTCGCGTCTGAATGTAATATTCTTGGTGGATTCAAAAAACATGAATTCAGATTTAATTTCAACAAGAATTCTACGAGGTGACACTGACAGAGTATATTGATAATGAATTATCTAGCATAATGTTTTGAGAGAATGATACATTGCTGATAGGGCATTAGAAAAAACTTATTGATAATTTCCTTAGACTTGTAATCTTCGAATGCTTATGTAAACAAAAAAGAATTTTGAAAAAGATACTAAGATTGGGAATGAACTCATACCTAAACCAACAGATATTTTGTTGATAACAATGGCACATTGTATTTAAGATTTTCAAAATTGGAGAAGTTAAGAATGCAGCGATTATTTAATATGGCTGCCCGATGGCGTAATGTATGCTCATTGTACTTCATTACATTCGCTTAAGTTGCAATACTCTTTGGAAAGCTATGAATTCATCTCTTTCCTTCAGCTGTAAGTAAGTAGCAGGATAGATTGCTCGCAATAGCTTGGTTGACAACCAGTCTGTGAGAAAGAAAATTGAATTCAAACCAGCCTAGAGAGTTCTGGGCTCTGTTAGGCTGCCTTAACCAGAAAAACCCGCTGAGTCTATGGCTGCGGTAGATATGTTCCCCCTACGACCCTAAGTGGTTACGGGATTAGTGATTGTGAGGGGAATTATTTCAATTTTCTTAGACGTCTCAACTAAAGATATGAACCGGTGTCACAACCTAGATCAATGATCGGCAACCTACGGCCCGTGGACCGGATCCGGCCCGCGAAGGCATTTTGACCATCCCGCGAGCCTGATTGCCAATGACTCTATTTTTAACATGAGAGACGACCTTCAAATGAAATTTGTTATATGTCATTTTCCATAGAATGACTACACATCTCAGTGCACTAAAAATATTAGACTATCTGCCAGTTATCTTTCACGAGACTTATTTTACCAAGTTGCGTTCCCTACGTTTAATGTCAAATAATGGATACATATTTGTTATGACCCTTGGCTACATTAAAAGATAACAGAAGCGAAAGCAACGATAAAGTGAAAGAGACCAGGGAGGGACTGACATGCGAGGTAGCAGAAATCTAAAGACAGTTAAACATACGCGCATTATACATACATGCCTCATGAATGTGTGGATGATACCGCATGTGTACGTACGTAAGTATATATGTTTGCAACTATTTGTACTCGAATGTATGGGTATATGTGCGTCGTTTTTGTTAGATGCGTGTGTGTGTGTGTGGTTCATTTGTGGAACAATTTTCATTAACAGTTTCAAACCTCCACGTCATAATTTCATCCACTTCACCTCGGTTGATTTTTTTCCCTTTAATGTATTTTGACGTTCCTTGAGGAAAAGTGATTTTTGTTAGGTGTTTTTTAATTTTAGATTTTCTTTTATTTTTCTGATTTCTCAATGTTTATTTTCAATTTGGTTTTAAATATTTAGGTTGACAGGTGTCTGCATATGTAAATTTCCTTAATTTTTCATTAAAGGCCTTCGTCCAGCCCGCGAGACGTCATTATAACACGATCCGGTCCGCGGGGTCGAATGAGTTGCGGACCCCTGACCTAGATCATAGTCCCTGCTAGAATTATTCTAGGCTACACTGTTATTTATAAATGGGGCTGCAAATGTAAGTATACAATGTGATATGTCCCGGAAAGGGATATATTTGTTCGAAGTAGCAAAGTGGTTTTGCACTACTGTAACTGAGTAGCACAATCTAGCAGGTAACCATAATGAACTGGTCCGCGTCGTAGTGGTAGGCAATAGGCGAAGACAATAGGCGATGACAATAGGCGTCCTCCTGTACCGTCACATCAGTCTGTATTTATGGCTGACACCAGCCAATCATATTACTGTGAGGAGGAACCTAGGTGTATGCATATCCATTACATCACAGTGTTATACCAATACTATACTGACATGTTTTTATAATCAATACAATACGTTTTGTTTTTCATTTATATATATCTAATTTTGCATTCATTCGTAATTTATACCCGAAGTTTTGTTTGCATAGATCAGCTTCTATCAATGGTTATGGCATCGACTGGGCTAGAATAAGCTCTGTATATAGCACGCATATGTCCCTCCATTTCCGATATCATTAGAAGTAGAGACAATTTTATAGACGGTATTGCGAATTATCATAGGTCCAATCATTCTTCGTGTATATTCTGAATCATATTAAATAATACTCCTATATATTCTGGTTGTGGTTAACATGGGTTGCTACACATTCTCATTGTAAACGGAAGAGAGGATCTTTCTAGTAACAACATAGATACAATAGAAGTGCGGAAACAATTATAATTATTTAATTTTTAAAGAGGCTGTCTAAAATAGTTGTCATTATTATGACAAACTTACATGTATCATTGTAATACTTATTTCCTTTTTTTATCGAAAATATATTTAGATGCTGTTATTTAAATAAGATTTGATCTGATATCCTATTTAATTTTGATATCCAATAAAAAAAAAGCACGATATACAGTGAAAAAGCTTTGTTAAAAAATACTGATTTTTCGTAAATTTAAATTTTGAATTTATTCTCTTGCAGGTAAGTCCACTAATTAATTAATTTCGAGATGTTTTAAATTGGAAACAGAAAATATCGGTAAGTGATTAATAGAATTCTTTTATCGTTATACTTAATTTACTACCACGAAATGTATTTTAATACTATTTGAAATCCACATGCATAAAACAGTGCTGATATACTACACTCAAAAATAGACATTAATTCAGGACCACAAGCACTTTCTATGTTCGTTATTTGTAATGCAAATCACAGATTGAATATTGGAAATTACGCATATAATGTTTAAATAAAGAAAGAATTCCTGTTCGGTGATTATACAACACATTTTACTCAAGCATTTATTTTTTTATGTATAAATTATATAAAGCGAAACGAGTGAAAGGTCATAATGAAGACAGTAGCCACTGCTAAAAAAAAGTCGTGTAATTGCCTATTTACGTTACGTCTCAATGCAGTCATGAAAATCCAACCGTGTCTATGGCTTGATTGTTTTTCCACCATCAATTATGCGTGTAAATAATATATGATATTTAGAATCAATAAAATCTTTATATTATATCTACCTTCATAAATGGCAGTGAAATCCATACAATCACCCCTCAAATTAAAAATATATTTGAAGCGAAGGAAATCTAGTGATGAATGCTAAGAATACGATAGACAGAATATTTAAGTAACATGGAAGTTTTAAGGATGATAGGAGGTACAAATAAACTTCCACTAACAATTAGACATTTTTATAAGGAAAATAAAGAATTTAAAACACAAGAGACGCAGTTTTGAGCTGGCAGTTACATACTTAAGGAATTTGGTTGAATGGATGGTAAACGAGGACATAGAGTTTTGGTAAAATATGAAAACATGGAGTAACTAAAGACAGGAAAAAATGGATAGCCATGTGCGCCACTTGTCATGGATCATAAAAGAAGCAGTCGGCCAGGGAGTTATTCAAAGAGGCTATGTCTATTTTTGACGTCCTGTCAACAGAAACTACTACTCACTGATGATGACTGAATCCACAAATGATGAAGAAGAAATCCGAATATTGTACTGAAATGGTAATAGTGTGTAAGTGGATCGCAAAAGGAAAAATAAAGTTACGCCTTTCGTCTTTCGAAAGGACTCCATTGCACTGATAATGTTAAATCAATGAGGGAACATTATCAAACAAGAAGGAAGATACAGGTTTGCTTAAATTTAATTATAAACGTTAAATATTTGTTGACAGACGTATATCGAGGTAAATCCTCAGTCATCGTTCAGCTTTGTAGCACTTTTTTATTTACTCTGATTGTTTTTAATTATCCTATATTGTAATAGCATTAGTTTTGCCAGAAAGATTATATAATTTATGACCTGGCCGTAAATTTTCCCTTGACAGCTCTGAAGTTAGTTCACTTTCAATACATTGAAATAATAAATTATATAAATAACATTCTACTTTAATTAAAACCGCATTTTTAGATAGAAATTTTAGCGAAGTTTATTACGATGTGTGTCTAATACTTTGAAAGCTTTATCTTTTTAAAAGACTCATTTTGTTTGATTTTTTTTTTATTTCTGTTTAGCGGCATATCAATCTCTATGAGATATTTAATTCCGAAATTTAAATATTTGGCATGCATTGTTATTATTTTTTTTTAGATAATAATGGTTTAGTGATACAAGTCTTACAAATGAACATATCGCTAATGGAGAAGAGATGGATTCATACCTTTCCCAAGGGAATCTGCGCATAAGTTAATCTAAGGAACCCAACAGGAATTGGAACTCGAATCACGGATTAACAATTCCGAGCCATTATTCATTACACTACCCGCATATCCAAGCTTTTAACACCTGTTATTTCCATGTGATTACCAATCTATGTAATGATCAGGCTCGTCGTTACTTAACTTTGGTGATCGTAGCGAAACCAATGTTTTAATGTGATGTGGCCGTAAGCCCATTTTGCTTGAAATTCTTTGATTTTTTTTCCAAAATGTTTTCACCTATACATGTTTTGTAAATTTTTGCAATGGCAATAACGTCATGTAAACTATAGTTGTATAATAAAATTAACTTCATTATTAGTATTTTCAAATTAAGGGATCTAATATATTTCGTATTTTCCTCTCCATATACAAGGTTCTAAGTAAAATGTTGGAAAACATCACTGCTCGCATGTAACCAGGCTTAGAATTGAGACGCTATCCTATCGAAAAAAATTTCTAAGCGTCTTTACACATAATCGATTAGGAGAATTCATTGAAAGTTTAAACTTTAAGAGTTTGGGACATTTTTTTTAGTCATGGTCATTTTCCTCGAACATTTATTTGTATGTATTTTTTTTCTTTCGTCTACTTTATTCAAAGAATGTTCCTCGGAGGGTAACCACATGGAAAAGTCCGGGCATTTTCAAGTGATTACTGTTTCCAAAATATATCTTAACAGCCCGACAATGATGGCTCCCATTACACTCATTAATCTTTAGTCATCTTTGACTGTGTCATTCAGGGACTATTTATTATCAAGTTATCACGGCCATAAGTGAAGAGAGGGCGTAAAAATAAATTTCGCACGTCCTGTCGTTTTCACACACACACACACACACACACACACACACACACACACACACACACACACACATATATATATATATATATATATATATATATATATATATATATATATATATATATATATATATATATTAAAAACAAAAAAGTAATCATTTTATCGTATTACGTAGTGTTTAATTAAGTTCCCAATCCATCATAGGTGTAGTGCGTACAATCTTCACTCATGGACTTAATCTAAACTCAAATGAACACAAGCATCCCACCGAAATTAATATGTCTGAAGGAAGCTGCAAAAAAATTTAAATGTTGAGAAAAAAAAATGTGCAAAAATATGTTTGTTTTTTTTTAATTTTTAAGTGTCTTTACAAATAGTTGATTAGGAGAATACATTGAAAGTATAAACTTTAAGAGTTTGTGGTAAAATTTTATTTGCCCCCTGTATTCTGGATAGTTCGTCGTGCTCCAAAAGTCGAAACTCCTGCCTGAAACATTGACACTCGTATATATAAATAACTAAGATGCAGATGCGAATTTTAGAAAAAATGCTGTAAGCAAAATTAAGAGTTATTTTCAAAACACCGATCTGATAATCTGATGAGATATACACCCGTGGAATTTTGGAGCGCGCATCGATCGACTAGCTGAAATCGAAACGAACAATATGGCGTAGAGGGTTTGAATAATTCATGACATTCCAGCGAACGTGTTTTTGGTTTGTGAATGAATGGATCTTAAAGAAAAATAATGTAATAATAGATGTTATAAAAATGCGTCATTTAATACAAGAAGGAAATAAATGAAAAAAATGAAGAAAGGAATAGATAAATAAATAAAAAAAAATGGAAGGAATGATGGAAGAACTGAAGAAAGTAAAAATGAAAAAAAAACGCTTAAAATAAATAGTGGGAAGAATAAATGAATGAGAAAAGAAAGGAATAAATGAAGAAAAAAGCGATGAGGGGAAACATGGAAATGATTAATAAGGAAAGTAGTAAATAATAGAAAAATGAAAGGAATGACGAACTAAGATATCAATGAAACCGGTAAGAAATAAAATAAAAGTAGAAATGCAGTGGGTATAAGAAGAAACGAATAAAAATAAGCGAAGAAAGATCTGAGCAGATGAAGAAATAAATTATCATTATTTGAAGCAATTGGGAAAGAAACAAAATAAAACAATATAAGCTTGCTAACCATTACACTAGGCTGAAGAGCCCATAACGTTCATTAGTAAGGTCAGTGAAAAAATTGTTTCTTAAATTTTATCAAGCGAAATTTATTTCTATATTGCCTTTGAAAATGTTAAATGAAATATTTTTCATGATAGTGTCTGAATATTAAATATCTACGCTTGCTGCAATCCCTTTATTACTATGCACCTGATAAAAGGGCCTGGATACTTAAAGCTTCCTCTTCAAGATATGTGTAAAATAACAGTGTAAACTTGGCTCGATAGTCTTTGTTGGCAGCCAGTATACTTAAAGAAATAATCTTAATTCACGCTGTGGAGAATGCAAAGATATTTGTTAATTTAATTCAGCTTTAGTACGTGAAATTGATTATTATTATGTAATTAAATTATCACACATCATGTTTAAGCGTATACTTATAAACAGTTCGCATATTTATTTGCATATAATATATATATATATATATATATATATATATATATATATATATATATATATTTAATATATAAATATAATATATAAATATATTTAATATATATATATATATGTGTTTAATATATTTTATATATATATATATATACTTGTGTATATATATATATTTTATATAAATATATTTTAATATTATATATATATAAATATATTTATACATAAATATATATATATATATATATATATATATATATATATATATATATATATATGAAGAAATATAGTCTTAAGATGTGCTATATTTATGGGATAAAATGCTCAATATCAGAGATAGAGCGTGTGTAAATATAAAAGTGAACATAGAAGTCAAGACTTAGAGGCCACAGTCTGCTTCATGCTAGATTCAATCGTCAGGCCAGACGATTGCATTTAGTATGAAACAGACTGTCGCCTCAAAGTCTTAACTTCTATGTTCACTTTTATATATATATATATATATATATATATATATATATAGTTGTGTAGATTACGTAAATATATATCGGTGTATCTATCTAGATATTAATGTATATATACGTCATTGTTTGATTCACTTGAAATATATTGACAAATATGTCTACGACCTCCTAAGAGAACAACAAGGCGATAATTAAATTTATTATATGAACATGAGATATGATTACACAAACATAAAACCACGAGTTTAAGAGGCATCGAGACTATGGGTAACATTTCCTAATTACTTGCCACCCGGGAGGAAATCCGAGCCAATCTGTAGCTGTTAATTTTCACATATCACGGCAAAGCAACAAATATATTCACCAAATATATTCCCTTCCTTACGATTATGTCAATGATACGAAAAAACGATGTTGTTTTTTTAAGTTCCTCTGGATTAAGCATGATGGATATTTAAATGCATGAGTATATTCTTCAGTGTATTTAGGAAGAAGCTGTAAACTGTTGCCTCAGTTATTTCACAAGAATACATGATCCAGTGGATAGAAGCGTTCGTTTGATCCAGTGCTTTGACACACAGAGTTGTGAGTCCAAAACCTGCACACTGCAGTACTGGACAAAAAGATTAGAGATTTAAGTTAAATGAAGATAACTGAGACATCGGGAAGAAACATGGCGCCTAGAACTAGAACAATCTACTCCGGTGGATAAAATAAAGTGTTCAGTTCGAAATTCCAATCACAGGAAGAAGGCCGTACCGTACAACGGCCCAAAAGTTGTGAATATAGCATTAAAGATGAGGTCAACATTCCTAAAAATGTAAATAGTGTAAATGTGTGTATATATAACTAATTAACATTCGTAGCTTCGTCGTGGCCCAAGGCTGAATATATGGAGCACACAGTAGGACTCGAACTCTTAATTGATGTAATGATACAAGCCAAATATATCAATATATACCTAAGGTATATATTGATATGCACAAACATATGACAACCTATGTTTTCGTACCCTCATTAAGCAAAAGGTAGGTTTAAAATAATATTTTCTTTTTTCCCTTAGGCGCGTGATTCTCTCTCATAATCCCGCTTTCGTCTTTCATTTCTCATCTCCGTTCCATTTATATTTTGGGAAAATCCATTTCACGTTAATGTCCTTCTTTCATATGAGTGTTACCCCTCATATTTCCAGTATTTACCCAAACTACAATAAAGCCACTTCCGCTCATTTCCGCCCGAAAAAAAACAAAAAAACAATGAGCTCATCAGAAGCAAATTTATTGTCCACCGTTCTTTTTTTTTTCCTCATTCTCCCCCGGAGTATTCTAATAGTTAAACGAAAACACGATTTAAGTTAAGCGTTTTTGTTTTTTTTTCTTCTTTCGTCTACTTTATTGAAAGAATGTTCCTTGGAGGGTAACCACCTAGAAAAGTCTGGACATTTCCAAGTGATGACAGTTTTCAAAATATATCTTATCAGCCCAACAATGATGGCTCCCCTTACACACATTAATCTTTAGTCATCTTTGACTGTGTCATTCAGGGACTATTTATTGTCAAGTTATCACGCCCATAAGTGAAGAGAGGGCGTAAAAATAAATTCCGCACGTCCTGTCGTTTTTCTCTTTCACACACACACACACATATATATGTGTTAGAAAACAGAAAAGTAATCATTTTATCGTATTGCGTAGTGTTTAAAAAAGTGCTTTTCCCAATCCATCATTGGTGTAGTGCGTTCAATCTTGACTCACAGCATTAATCTAAACTCAAATGAACGCAAGCACCCCACCGAAATGAAAGAAGCTGCAAAAAAATTTAAATCTTGAGAAAAAAATGTGCCAAAATATGTGTTTGTGTTTGTATTATTTTTGTTTGTGCTGGTGTGTATGATTGTGAAAAGAGAGAGCTACAAGCTGTGAACATTCAGTTACATATACCGTCAAATATTTACAATAAATAATTCAGTGTTTTGCTCGATAGGTGATTTTAGTCCAAGGTTTCTATTTTCTTTCCGCCCGACTGAGCTAATCTATCTATCTATCTATCTATCTATCTATCTATCTATCTATCTATCTCCTTTTTCTCTTTATATATATATATATATATATATATATATATATATATATATATATATATATATATATATATAAAAACACACATGCGCACGCACGCACATACACACAGGGACACACACACACACCTACACGCACCAACACACACACACACACACACACACACACACCATATATATATATATATATATATATATATATATATATATATATATATATATATATATATATATATATATATATACATAAATCCTGGCAAAGTCACCGGTGTGAGCATACCTTGGCCTTATATTTCTGCTCTTATTTTTCAAATGACGTGAACATACCTGCTTTTATTATTTTCAATCCATTATTGGAACCAAATGAGCTGTTGAAGAGTTCCTCAGCATAAACTTTAAATATGACATTAGGCTATAGAAAATAAGTAAAATATATTTTTATTGAATTATTATTTTATATTTCAAGAATGGAATATATTGAAATGCTTCAAACTTTACAGCAATAACTTTATATAGGAATATAAGCGCAAGCCTGTATACACACACACACACACACACACACACACACACACACACACACACACACATATATATATATATATATATATATATATATATATATATATATATCCACTTCCTATATATCACGCTGGTCTATTTAGATGGCAGAACTTGCACAATATCATCAACCTTTAAGTAACAATGATGACTGCTAAAATAAATAAAATCGTGTCAGTGACACATATTGTTATATACCTTGTTCTTTTATTTTCATTTATCTCTCATTTGATTTCCTCTCAGCCTGTCTCCGAGTATAAAATTAAACAGGTGTCGTATAAGTGTTGAGAGCCTGCAGATATTAATGGTACGGAGATCAAACGTGTGTTGAATTCTATTCTATTATTTGAACATAGTTTAATAAAAAGAAAAGTTTCTGTAAGTACATGCAGTGACTTAAAACATAAAGGAATCGAGTCGCCTTGGGCAAGGTACATTTCTAGTACTCACATATTCAATAATCACGAAAGCAATGTGAAAGATAAAAGATCATTCCCTTTTTTTTAACAATCTTGAATGCTGTATGAATAATAGAAAAATCTTGTAACATTTTAAAATTCAGAACCTAATCGTCATCTTTTTGTTATTTGATTTTCTATATGCCTGCTTGCATCTACAGCTTTCTTGTTACAACTGTACACACGTACACACGCACACACACGTATTTATATATATATATATATATATATATATATATATATATATATATATATATATATATATATATAGTGTTGCACAGAGTTAAGTGAACTCCCAAGATAATATATTAAAAACTCGTTTCTTTTTCCAGACAATCAAACAATTGAAATATACCCTGATTGAAGCTATTAAATAAATCATATAAACTTCAATAATTCAAATTTGGTTTAAAAAAGAACTATCCAATTTTAAACAATCAATTTAAATATCAAAACAAAACCTGAGATAAAATTTTACTTAGCATCAATATGTTTTATTGTAATTATTTGATGTATTCTAAACAACCGCCGTCTGAAATAATTAGGTAAAGCCAAACAATCACATTTTACTTCAATAGAAATGTGTTAAAATCATCAAAAATTATCTACACCTATAATAGAAAAATAACAAATATATATGATAAATCTTTGAATCATTTACATTTGAATATACTGACCCCATCTTCTCAATAACAGCTAGTAATCTTTTCTCCATTGATTTTGTTATTTGTGTTTTACGCTAGCAACTTCAGATTGCGACACGATAGATTTAATTGCTTCCCATAGGTCAGTTTTAGTGTTATATAGTTTGCCACATTCATATAATTTCATCTTCATAATTTACCTTAGATTTTCGTTCGGATTCAGATCAGGACTTGATGGTGACCATTTCATTATCTTCTCTCCTGTATATCATTTATGCTCAAATAATTCACGGGTAAGCTTACATATATGAGAAATGGCATTGTTGTGTATAAATACACACTTCACTTTGCAAATGCGATACTGGGACTCCAATGCATTATTGTTCATAACAATGTTCACAATCGTTAGCAATGCTCAATTTAACTGCTTCGTCGACTTTAAGTGATCCAATATTGCTTGGTCGACAATTTCAGTCCACAGCAAAACACCACAGGCATCTTGTTGCATTCTTGTAGCTACAGGCACGTCTGAATGGGATAAAATCCATCTTGGCCTATCAATCAAATATCACCCGAGGTTCGTCCGTGAAAATTACTTTAGAAAAGGCATTGTTTATGTATTTCTTGGCCCAATTTTTACGCTTTAATATATTTGATTTTGTGAGTGGCGTATGCCTAGGAGATTTTTTTACAGATCCGAATTCACAAAGTATTCAACACATTTTGTTTTTCTTGACTCCCACAATTCCAGCCTTTTCAAAGTTCTGAGCGCAGGTCAAAAGTGGTTGTTTTGCTATAACTTGCTTTAATTTACATTCATCTCAAGGAAGCAAGTTCTTAAAGTTTCTTTACTTCGAGTTATAAACTTATAAACATTTTCAACGGCCTTCTTTACCGTTCGAGGATCTCTGCAAAGCACTTTTGATATTATTAATGAAGGTCTTCCCTCACTGAATAAGTTTGCTATATTCTGTTTTTCAGCAATTGTTAGATCCTTCCCTTTACCAGTGTTTCAGTATATATTACGGACAAAAATAAATATTAAATTTCAGATGTCTTAAACTAATATTAGTTTAATCTGCGTAATAACTTCAGTCAGTCAATTTTCATAATTTCCAAAATTCTAAAATTCTGCCATTACAAGTGGCAGAAAATGTAATGAAATATTTTACTAAGGGGGAAAATGGATGACTTTAAATTTGAAATATTTGAGTTATTGAAGTTTGTTTGATTTTCATAACTTCTGACAAGGCTCTATATATACATTAAGGAAAACATTTATTAAATGAATTACAATTTCTACATTTTTTTATCAAGCTGGAATAAAAATATGAATTAAAAATTAAGATATGCTAAAGTAAGTGATTCCTTATGTTTAATATTTGATTACTCCTCCTTTTGAGGTTACAATGTGAACCAGTCTTTTTCTACAATTTCTCAGACGTTTTTGGCAGCAGTGATCGTCAATATTTGTCCATTTTTCTTGTCAAAATTCCCATAATTGCTCAATATTACCTGGGATTCGTGCATGTACACACACTTGAACCACACATTTTCAATTATATTTAGATCAGGATTTTGACTAGTCCATTCCAAAACTTGAAATGTCTTTATTTGAACTTATTCTTTTTTTTTGCATTTGATAGAACGTTTCAGATTATTGTCCTGTTGAAAAACCCATCGCGGACTAAACCAAACTCGAACACAGGGAAAGACACTCTCATTCAAAATTGCTTGGTATCTTTCAGAGTACATTGTGCCGTTAGTAAGTACTATCTTACCTGTTCCAGCTGTTGCAAAATACACCCAAATCATAATGCTCCTGCGTCCATGTCTAAAAGTTAGCAGTTAATTCTTCTCTTCAAAAGCCACATTAGGAGTTCGTCAGTTTTACACCCTAACGTTCATGTAAAAATATCTAGTTTTATCTCATCCGACCATAAAATCTTTTGCTATAACGTTTCTGTCTTATTAATATGAGCTTTGGCATAGGTAAAACGAGCTTATTTGTGATATTTAGTAAGCAGTGGGTAGCCATGAATACCGACATCGTTCAGATTTCGTTATAAAATCGACGTATGCAGAATGATGCCAACATTGGCCAGAGAGCCTTGGAGAACCGCACAGGTCACAGCAGGATTCGCCTGGGCCGGCCGAACTAGATGTCTACTTGCTTTTGCAGTTATTCTTCAAGGACATTCATTTCTTGATTGTGATGTCATCATACCAA
>CAHIKZ030003325.1:1187500-1227500 GCA_903632075.3 Acanthosepion pharaonis | reverse complement strand
AAACGAACACACACATAAATACATTCAAATATATTACTTAAATAATATGCAGATCCGGGAACACAGACGGAGAAACAAAAAGAATGCACCCGACCCAAAACAGATTAAAGTGAATAGTCATATATCATAGCCATAGTTGGCCACCTCGAGGTGGATTAATGGTTAGCAAGCTTATCTCGCACCAACTGCAAATGATTAGGGAGTTAAATCATCACTGGATGCACCCTAATTTCAGCCGTGTGCCACATCTAAGCTACTTTTGAAAAATCACTGTATGATAGCCATACTTATGAATTAAGGGTTTTCTCTTTCTATTGCTGTTTTTTTATATAAATTTCAATAACATTAATTATAATTTTGTAAGTACAATTGTTTCTACTTCAAGTCAATTTGATTTGCTGTTTATTTGGGAATTTAATTTTTATTTTCATGACATATGGCTAAAGTTTACGGTCCGTCGATATTTTTATATCACAATATAGATTTCCTCTATCTATAAATCCACAGCATATTAAATAAGAAAGTCTTTGTATGTCAGCTACCAGATATCAGATACATTACAATGATTAAATGAACTAAAACAAATTTTAACAAAAAGCGAAGAATCTCATCTACAGGATTTTACAAGCATTAAAATTGAAACATTAAAGTGTCGATCGGACTGGCAAAAAAACCGCAAACACGTAGAAATGTGGTAAATAATATCACTTACCAATATTCGGCCCCAAATATCTGCCCGCCAAAGTAATAAAATAACAGTAAAAACCATTTGTCTCCGAAGTGAAAAATACGTTACAGAAGATTCCGCGCGAAAGTATCTATGGACTAGTAAAATAAAAGACGGAAAGAGATGCAAAGCAATAAACACCGTGAGACAGATAAGACATTTCATTGAGAGGTCTAAAACGACTACCTGTAATAATATCTACTTCGCTCAAACCCGAAAATGAGAACGCGTTCCCAAAGGGAATATAACAAAACATAAGGCCGATGGTATGAGGATTCAAAGAGAATTACGTAAACGAATTGTGTCCAACCAAAAGCTATCAGCACCACCCAAATATAAATAAAATAAATTACCTTGCTACTTTGAGACTCAGAAGATCGAACGCATCCAAGTAGGCAGAGCGTAGTGGATACTTACAAAGAAACCCGATTTGGTAATGTTTAATCTTTGGAAATGTAGACTTCAGAGTATCGAAGGAACTGAAATCTATGTAGAGGAAACAAATAGGATTTTAAAACAAGTCGTAGGGAAGTCCTACACGATATTCAGGTAATAACATCAGGTTCTCTTGTTTCCAGAGAGCACACTGTCAATGTGAAAAATGATGAAAAATATTAATGCTTTGTTCAGAATTTAAAGAATATATAATTCATGTTCTCATAATAATTACCTTCGAATAAGGAATACTATCAATGTTTCTAAAGATCACGCTTGAATATATTTCTGCAAAATAGATAAATCACATCAAACCGCGACTATATTTCTGCCTGAATTCTTCTAATGATGCGGGTAATCTTTTACATTATTTACACCAGGACTACTGTCTCATGGGGAGAAAAATCCAGGATGTAAATAACATAAATTACAAGATGACTGAGAAATATAGAGGGTTTTGGGGAAAAGACTTTTTTCTTCAACAGCTATGAATTGGATACGTTTCATATAAAATGAATGACGAATATACTTACGATATGCGCTGTGTTTCTTCATCACGGGATCAAACATATTTCCCCAGAAATCCATCTTCTCAGTAGCTCTGAGCAATGATTAACTTTTTACTAGCCTTCCCTATTTTTCCATCCGTTTACACAATTTTGATAGTTAGCTTACTCGCTGTTATTATCTGCCCATCTTGCTTTTCATAAGTATTATGTATGTCAAATTTTCTATATCCTCTTTCCTCATTAGGTGCCTTGACATTTCAACGGTAACTTTCCTATTCCAAATATGATTTTCTTATTGTTACCATTTATCTTAAAACTTCCTCGTTGTTTACATGCCCAGACAATGATATTCTCTATTCATACATATTTTGAATATACACATGACATATCTGATAACGTTAACGGAAGAACATGAGATAGTAAGTTTTGACAATTATCAGATATTATTTTCAATATCTCTGCCCTATTTCAGTAATTCCTTTCAGTTCTTTCTTGGCGTGTTAATTTCCAACGTCTTTGAAATTATATTCCCAAATGTCTATAATGATGTGATAATGATATCAGTAGCCGTTTTTCTGCTTCACTATCTTTTCATTTGTCTGAAAGGATACAAATATTTTTCTCAATTTCATTCTTTTTTCTTTCGGAGGAAAATATTAATTTGACTCATATCTTCCTGTTTGACATCATGGGCTTAAATTTAATGTTCAATCAAAATTTATATTTCTCATTCTTTCATTTAAGTACTAATTTTCCTATATTTTTTGTAAATCTTAATACTTGTAAATATCCCAATATCCCGTCGAATATATTTCTTAACCAGTCTTGTCTACTTCGCTATCAAGTCAATATAATTTGTGATGATGTCATCATCATTATTATTATTGTTATTATTGTTATTATTATTATTATTATTAATATTATTATTATTTCCTTTTATATATATTGTATACACATTTTATTTTGTGTACTCATGCGCCACATTTTTGAGATTTCGATTTCAAGGTCCTTATATATTGGTAATTTTGAAGATCTTCAAAGATACATTGTAGACTGCAAGGACTGCCATGTCAATAATAATGCACATTTCGTCTTTGCGATCTCTAATCACGATGTAAGGCCGATTAGCTTTGAATGTTCTGTTTGTATGTGTTATAAATTACAATAAAACTTGTTACATGTCCTATCTCCGTAACTGGTCAGGTGGTGTTTATAAGAATTTCTTGCAGTTTCCTTTCCGTAAAAGTTGAAGATTTTCCAGTGCAGGTATTTTATTATTTTTTTTTTTCTTTGATTTCTGGCGTTTACATTTCTTTCCGGGTCCCGCCCAGGGACCTAAAGTTAGAAATGGCGTCATGACACTTTTCACTGAAAAAAAAAAAAAAAAAAAAAAAAAAATTACATAGATAAAGCCCTTCGTAAAGTGTGGGCTGTACTTGTCAGAATATTTTTTTGTATCTCCTTGAGGCATGGACTTCCAGGAATCTCTTCAATTAGTCTACTGCAATCTTTTCCAACCAGACCTAGGGCTCCAACTACAACAGGGATTATTGATGTTCCCGTATGCCACATTTTCAAGAGGAACTGTTCCAAAAAACTGACATGGATAACATAATATCGTTCCTGAAAGCAGTCAATTTGTACCAAAAAATCTAAAAACATAAAAAGTTGGGAGTTTTCTGCAAACTTTTGCTGCAAGGAATGTTTTCAACAAAATCTGATTCTTTCAGCATACCATTTCTCAAAAAAGGAAGAAACTTCCTACGATACAATTCTCTACAAAAAATTTTTTTTGACAGAACCAGATTTTTTCTACAAACCATTTCATTTCTAAAAACCTTTTTCAGCATGGCAAACCTCTCCGTTTGTGGAAATGGAAGGGTCTATTATATTGGAAAATAATATTCCAATAATAACCTGATTTGACATTAAATGACTGAGGAGGTCGATATGTCGTAAAACACAAACAAACAAACAAACAAACAAACAAACATTTTCAAGATTTCTATTTCAAGGTCCTTGTATTTTGACAGCTTTTTGAATATCTTCAAAGATACATTGCAGTCAGCAGGGACTGCCATATCAATAAGGAGGCACCGTTTTTGTTTGTGGTCTTTAATAACAATATCCGGGCGTTTGGCCTTGATTGTTCTGTCAGTGTGTATTGTGTATTCCTATAGAATTGTAACAGGTTATTATTATTATTATTATTATTAATATTATTATTATTATTATTATTATTATTATTATTCCATACAAAGTGAATCATTTGCACCAGCCTAAAACAATAACTGTCCGATAAAACCCCACAAAATACATCGAATATTCTAATGTCAAAATAATTTCCAGTAATCGTTTGCACCAAATCTGAAATACAGCCCCAGTATGATAATGCAGTAATTCACTCCAGGAAAATGTCCGGAAAATAGATTAATAATAACGCTCAAAGAGATTGGGAAAACAGTCTCTTAGAAATTAAGGCATTTAGTCAGATAACGAGAACTGAATCGAAAACGAAATATAAGTGAATAAATTGATGGAAAAAGTATTTTTATTATGAAGGACGAGAAACGAATGAAGAAAGAAAACGCGTTTTAAATGCAAAGAGGAAATGATTTGATGCTCAAAATATAATAGAAGAGAATAGAACGGCTTTAGGAATTAAGCACAGAGACCACCTATGTTTTTTTACAGGAACTATACTGTGAAGACCTTAGGTATTCTAGTTTCTGTGAGTGAGAGCATGGTTTGGTGTGATCAGAAATTGAACGTAGATTAGTGACTTCGTACTAGCACATATATAGACGGCTTTCTAAATGAATCACTAACAAATATTGCGTCAGTCCAAGTTATCGTTTTTAGGTACTTTAAACAACACCCCAGGATTACATTAGCACGAAGACATCTTGACAAATCACTCAGGGATAGATTTCATGGGTGGGACGTTAAAGTTATATCCACACTGGTACACCTCGGCATTAATAGTAAGTTAAGGTTCTCATTAATTTATTTTACTTTACGGTAGAGCTGATTCATCTTAGACGGGTTGAAAAATCTTACAATTGAAACTAATCTGATGGTTTTAAATATCAATTACAGTTTCCATTCTAGCAATATAGCATTGTCGATAAAAAAGAATATTTTTCAAAGAATAATTTAGAACAATATTGTATTAAAAGGTGTCACATAGCCCATGCAATATTTCACTGACTACCAATGCATCGTTGGATTTAATGTCTACATATATAAATAATTGAAAATGGCTATTAAATTATAATAAAAAGATAGAAATCAAGGAAATGTTGAAAATTTCTGAACTCGATAAAGTCAGAAAAGTAAAATATTTTCCGCATATAAGTAAATTTTAATAAAAACTTTAAAAGTACCTTGACACTAACAATACATGCATTAAAAAGGGCTTGCTGTGCAAATACACAAATAAACCTGTGTCCCATCTCTCTCTCTCAGTTTCTCTTTCACTCACATTCTCTCTCCCACTATATATATATATATATATATATATATATAAAAAATTACTATGAAAATAAAAGAGGTACTATAACTTGATATATATATATATATATATATATATATATATATATATATATATATATATATATATATATATATATATATATATATATATATATTGCGTGAAGAGTAAATTGTCGCTATTTAATATATTTATTTGTTTTTTTTTATCAAGTGCACAGTACATTAGGATCAGTTGGGTGTAGTCTGTAAGATAAAGAGCACCATGACGTAATTCACATGACTTGAAATATTAAAACCGCATACTATATCGCTTGACATTCGCGCCAGAAGCTTCAATACAAAGATTTCAGAGTAGTCGGTTGAAAATCTGAGGATAGTCCAGAGGATTCGGAAATAGTTGGGTGCGTTTAATGGTGATTACCAAGTTACGGAAGCTCGGGAAACTCATTCTGATAAGAGACGAACCCTCGAATTTGTTGGTGAGCGTCACAGACTCAACACGGAGAACTACATCAAGAGCCATGAGCAGATAGTGCTGTCTTGAGTTCAAACTGTGATTGCTGGAAGACATTTTCTCTGACAATAGAAATCTACAACATGACACAGAAGTACCAGTCATGATTGTCAGACAATTTCCACGATGACATCTTCCTTTACATCTGGCCACGTAATTCCTCAGACTGCAATCTCCACTGACCAACAACACTCCTTATATGATCAAAGTTGAACTCATGGCAAGGATTATGGCAGCTTTCACCAATTTAAACATGGAGACTGTACAGGAGAGTTGCAGAAGATTCGGAAGTCATCTGGAGTCCTGGTTGAAGCCAATGGTGAATTCATTGATTACATTTACTCTTTAATATTTCAAGATATTTTTGTGCAGGTTTGGTAAATATATCTGTTAAATGAGATGTTGGGGTGGTTTTCCTTTTGCGTAATTATACGTAAATTTATCTATCGCACCTGATATATATATATATATATATATATATATATATATATATATATACACACACACACACACACACATATATATATATATATATATATATATATATATATATATATATATATATATATATATATATATACAATTCAAATAGTATTTATTTCTTTATTTTTTCCGTAGAAAGCCTCCTTTGAAATTTCTGTATTCCATTTTGGCATAGAAACTGTCATGTGCTCATCTATTGTAAGATACATGTATATATATTTTTGTTTACAAATTGTTATCAGGAAACTTATAAAACGTAACTTCTTCGGTCTTTCATTCCGATGCATTTAAAGTGTGTTGTATCTCTTGGGATATTTGTAAATTTTGAACCAGGCGAAACAGTTACTGGAGGGAGGCTGAAGTGTAAACAGAGGGGAAATTCTTTTAAAGAACGGAAAAATACAACAATAACGAAATTAATCCTACGCCACGAATGTATAGTATGATCAAAATATAGAGACATTTCATGAATCCAATATCCGATTACATAACAACGATGATTTCATTACCAGTTTCTTTTCTTTTTCTTCTTTCAAAAACGAATATATCGATTTTTACAGATTTGTTTCATTCTAAATAGTAACTGACTCATAATCCAACGTGTTTGCATCTGTCATTCTATAATGTCGATTTATACTAAACTCAAAACGATATTTTTACACATTTTCCAGGCAAAGGCAAAACTTCATGAGAAATATTTTAATTGACTTAATTCGGATGTTTCGCTATGGGATCTTTCACTATGGGAATGTTAGATACAGGATCAATCACTATGCAGCTATTATACTCTCCATTGCGTGTTTCTCTATAAGACGTGGCGCTGAAAATTTCTCGGGTACCATTTTCTGCAATCTTTATCTCAAGTAATAAACATCAGAAAATTTTTGGCAGAGATAATTATATTTCAAATTTGTAGAAAACAAGAGTGAATATGTTGAATTTCATTTTATGGTAGTGTGTCATTCTACTTGGCTGGACAGTGAACTTTCTAAATATTGTCTATGTCTTAATTTCTTATATGGATGAGTTCGCCCTTCTGCATTCCACGTTTCTCATATCTCGATAGAGATATAATACGCCGTTTTTCAATAGATATACTAGGTTTCTTTGGTCAGGATCCAACGCATTGCTTTATATTCTTTTGATATCTCTTCTTCGTTCCTGTATATCTTTTTCGTACACCAATATCAGGATTCATTCTTTTGATGTATACAGACAAAATATCTGGGGTATGTTTCTAGTTCTTTCCACGAAACATATTATACATTTAAGAACGGTTAGACTTGATAGATTCTGTATGTAATGCGATGTGATAGGTATATGGAAGTTTCGAAGATCATCTCAAATTACTCTGTATACAGAAAGTTGTTTATAAAATTATCTCGAAAGAGTGTGATAAAGATTTTATAATTTATTCATATTTACACACGCACACACACACACACACATGACTTCCAGTCGAATCCATTATATTCACTTACGTGCTACTAACCTTGGGCAAATAGATCAGGTTCTTCAGACTTGGATGGTAACTGGTTTACCGCAGAAAGAACTAGCAACCTACTGCGAGAAAAAAAAAATCTTCCTCGTCAGTCATGTATCACGCATGACACATAATTGACTGACACACACATGCACATATTTGCGTATATATATATATATATATATATATATATATATATATATATGTGTGTGTGTGTGTGTGTGTGTGTGTGTGTGTGTTATGAAATGTATTAAGACCGACAATTATTTAATATATTTTTTGTTTATACGTTATGTTTTATAGATACAACATATTTAATTAAATGGTCTCTTTTGTTTTGTCTTTAATTAAACCGTATTAATTACATTTGCAGGACTGAATATTCGACAAATTTCGTAGAAAATATGCGTTCGCCGTTAGGAATCTGACCGCTATTTTTTTTTTTCGGAAACCCTCATATATCCTGAAGTGTTCTACCATTCAGCTACAGAGGAGCATAAAAGGAATATAAGTTCGAACGCATATTTTCTAGGAAATTTCTCGAATATTCAGGCAGGTAAATATAATGATTATTGTATAATTACATAAATTGTATACACAAAAATAACGTATAAACATAAATACACACACAGACACACACACACACACACACACACACACAAACACACGCGCGCGCGCGTGTGTGTATGATAAAAGAGATTTAAGGAATGGTATAATTGTGAGTCAGAGGGCTCACTATCTGAAAGAGGGCGTATGCAAATATAAAATGAACATTGATTTCAATACCCAGAGGTGACCGGCTGTTTCATGCTTAATCCACATCATCAGGCCTCAATGTCTATACATATACATATACATACATAAACATACATACATACATATATATATATATATATATATATATATATATATATATATATATATATATATATATATATATATATATAATGAAAAAGAGGATTGTGATAATTTAACACTCACAGACTTATCGAACGGAAGAGAAGCGCGGATCAGCATCAGGTAACGTGTATATGGATACCACATCATATACAGATAATATTGGTAAATTGTCAAACTTTACTAAACTCAAATAAAAACAGGACGTTTTAGAGAATCATAATCGTCACCAACCTGAAAAGGCGTGTTTTCAAATCACTGAGAAGCATAATTATGTGGCTTAATTTAAAACTATCAGTATTATATTATATTAATTTTACTTGTTTATATTTTCAGTAGTAATTATAATATAAAAAAACCTATGGTGCTAATTCTTACCAATCGTCCTATCATGGCATGATGTTAGCACGATCATCACAGAAAATAATTCTCTTGCGTAGTAAATTGCACACTTAATGAGTGGCCCTCTTTTCTTGTCTTTTATAAAGATTAACTCTGAGTTTATGATGAAATACTTTTCACTACACACTATTTTCAGTAAGAATAAAATCATTAATTTGTTTAACTAATTTCTTTAAACTGATAATTAAAGCAAATTACAATATATCGTTGAAAACAATAAGAAAATTGATGAACTCGTCTTTTCCTTTTCTGGGTTACGACTAGATTTTTTTTCTTAATTATATGAATATGTTTAAATTATCAGAAAACGAAAGGAAATATAGTTGAAACATTGATATGCTTGTAGTGAAGCATTAGTTAAAGATACTCAGATATCGATAGAATTCGTTTGGCTCAATTCACGCCGACTAAACATTGCGTTGGTTAGTCGAAAGCCGTGTGTATCGTCTATCATCAACAAATCAAGCATACATTGAATAGTTTAAACAAAAAAAAATAAATCGAAAAAATAATATTCATAAGGATTATCATAGATTAATCTGAGTATATTAATCCGTCAATTCAAGCAGAATTAAAACAACAATGTAGTGTAGACGATATTATTAATCCGCTATTATTTGAAGACAGTACAATTTGAAATATTTTTAGTTGATTAACTTTTCTTTTTCTTGCAGGTGAGTTGAAGAAATATTTAAAACATTGCTATTGAAAACACAACAGGTATTCATATCATTTTCTTCTTGAATCTTTTGCTTAATAAATGAAGTAGAACGATATTAAATGTCGCTGATTTGTCGGATATTCAACAATAACATTTTGAACAAACAATATATATTAAAAATGAATATTCTTTAGAAAACCAAATTCTGCATTAGAAATTGTTAATACCCTATTTGGGAAAAGAAAATGCTACACTAGGAATGCCTGAATGTTTTCAAATACTTTATATGCAGTAGTTATTTTTTGCGTATTACCATTAATTTTATTTGACAATATACCTTTCACATAACGCAAGAACAATGATAATTATCAATGCATTACTTGATATTCTGAATCATTTGAAGTATTCTACTCTTCACTGCCAAAACTGCCAAGACTCTGATTTAATACATTTATATACAGATTTGAAAATAAATCACTATATTATGTATAAGTGGACAGTCAGGAATCCTGACATAATACACTGTGACATGTTTTTTTTTTGTGGGGGTGCGTAGTTAGAGGAGTAAATCTACTATAACAAACCAAGATTTTGGAAGATATTCAAAGGCGAATACCAGAATCCATGTATTCCATACGGCAATCATTTCTGGTGAAATCAACTGACGCGATTCTTGGTCGGCTCGTGAAGCTGATAGCGAAATCTGGTGCCCATATCGGATTTAAGATAAAATCTCATGCTAATTGCTTTCCTCTCATATCAATTTCTTTTTAAAACTATAGTTAATAAATAAATTATTAGTATTTTAAAATGGGGAGTTAGTCTCAAATCGTGAAGTATATTGTCGGTATGTATTTAGGCGTCAAATGTTATTGAAGGCAACAGACGTTTTTTCAAGTTTGGAAATTCCATCAGAAAATTTCCCAAGTACACACACACACAAATACGCAATATATATATATATATATATATATATATATATATATATATATATATATATATATATATATATATATATATTGACGCATAAATAATACTTCAAATGGAAAGATGTACGTGATTATATACAATGAGAAAATGCGAAATATTTAAAAATAAATTGACAGAAAATGCTTATTATTTCCTGTTGGATTAATTTCGTGAGCTCAGTTCCTAGGAACGACAGCCAGACACCAACACATGTGATTTGATTATAGCAGTGAATGTTTTCGTGCGGAGACCTGGTGAAGAACCGGCTGAGAGCTGATGCACTACGTGCCACAATATCTTTAAACGACCCTCAGCAGGTTTTGAATTCCGAGTTTTTCTTTCTCTGAGACCAGTTGTCATCCAAGATTATTTACCCATAGCTGGAGTGAGAAGAGGATTCATACCTTTCTCAAGGGTATTAGCACGTGATTGAATGTAATGGATTCGACTGGAACTCCAACACGCTATCAATTACTCCACCGGATATATATATATATATATATATATATATATATATATATATATATATAATCAGAATGTCGACATAAACGAAACAATGGCTTGAGTGGTTTCATTAGAGAAACTAGAGGTGCTAGTTTTATTTTGTAATCATTTAATTATTTCATCTGCAATTGTCTGCCGTAGCACCAGAAATTTCCGTTGAACAAATTACAATATATAAGGAAAAGATTTAAAATTTAAGAAGATTTTTTTTTAAATCAATTTAATGGAATAAGTCAGAATAACTTTTTCAAAGTGAATATTCTCATTACTACTGAGAGATCCAATATATACATTTATGTTAATCTATTAAGAAATAATATTAATAGAAATAAATAATAGAAAATGAATATTAGGTTAGCATGTTTTTAAATAAATAATTAACGCATGACTAATATGACTTTTAGAGAATTTCGAAACATTTTGGATCTTTATCATATGATGGAAATTTCACTGAAAAGGAAATATAGGATTTCATTGATTTAACATCAAATGAAACAAATATTCAGAACAACGTATAAAATAACATCATTTGGGAATAATTCCGTTTTAAATTTTAATTTAAGCTAAAACAACATGAATGTATGATTGAATCTAATATATTTATCTCAGTGGAATGATATAAAATTCTTCTATAACAATAATAAAAAGTGAATTTCTAAAGAAATCAAAGAAAAACATGCAAAAGGACATATGTGCAATCCGCTGTTAACGCGTCATATCGATTTCACATTAGTAGATTATCAGTGAGGTTTTTTTTCCCCCAACATTCAGCATCCATTATTCTTCATTTCGCAATTAACTAACGTGTTTCACTTTTGCAACTCTGCTGACAAGCAATTTACACGCATGGACATTATACTAGAATTAAAAATTCCTCTATTTAATGTAGGAATTAATTCGTATATGTATTATGAATGCCCTCATAATCATACATCTCAATCATATATATATATACACAATCATGATTCAAAAACATATACGCTTCAGCAATTAATAGTTTTCCTATTCTCATTTTTATTCATATATATATATATATATATATATATATATATATATATATATATATATATATATATGATATGACAGAAATTATTAGAAGATTTGAAATTATCATAAATAATAATTCATTGAGTCTAAAAGAATCCTCAACGAATGCAGAAAGCACTGTACGGCCATTTCGTCTTATATTTGGGATTCATCAGTAGTAAGCATCCACTACCGTGAATCGAAACCGGACTGATGAGTTCCAAATATAGGACAGAACGGGAGCCCAGTGATGTCTGCATTCTGCTGAGGATTCTTCTCGACTAGATGAATTATCATTATTTCAAATCCTCCCAATAATTTATATCACTTGTATATCTTTGTTTGAACAGGCTTTTAATGCTCTGGATGGAGACGGTTGGGGGATAATGACGTGACTTGTGGGGCCACAGTCTGTTTGATTAAGGTACCTCGAATGGGTTACACCAAAGAATTTGTGAAGAGCGGCGCTATATCGAGTCTAATTAGTACCCTCTTCGTAACCGAGGCCCATTGGTACAGTTAGCATGACTCTTGCGTCGTATCGTAACGGTCCGGGTTTGATTCTCGGTAGTGGATACGCTCTGCTGATGAGGCCTAAATATAGGATGAAATTATCGTCCAGTGCATTCTGTTGAGGATTCTTCTCAACTCGTTAAATTACACACACACACACACACACACACACACACACACACACACACATATATATATATATATATATATATATATATATATAGTGAAATTTGAAATATTAGATCAGTTGATTCCGCCATCTCGGTTATGGATGTCATAGAAAAGGAGGATGAGGATATGAACAAGAAAGGAGAAAACGAAATGGGAGGAAAAATAAAAGCCCGGATAATATAAATGTATCTGTGGGGGGATAATTGAAATGTACAAACTTTTATCCAGCCTCATATGTGCTTGAGAGGTAATTTGTAAGTATGCAACAGCTCATGAGTTCGGATCTCTCGTTCATATATATATATATATATATATATATATATATATATATATATATATATATATATATATATGTTTCGATACTTTTACCTCGATTATCATTTCGTCAGCATAGCGCATCATTTTATAATCCGTGGTTTATTGGCCGACAATATCTTTGAAGTTTCCATTAAACGACTTAGACTTAGATTAGGAAAGGGGCATAAGCTATAATAGATGTACAATTCTTGTCCCTGTCTGGAAAACATTGACGAAATTATTTTTTGCTCTTTCGTGTAATCACTCCAACGTCGGGTGTCTGGAATAAAAAAAAATGTCCTTTATTAAAATGTAGGTTGTATTATGAGTTTATTCAAAATGGTGAAATCGATGAATAACAGAAATACAGGACGAATCAAAAAGCAATCATTCTTGTCACGATTTAATCAACCACTTTTAATCGTGCTTGTTTTAAGAAAAAGCAGGAGAAAAGAGATAATAATTCGTGATCGCCTTTATATATTTCCAGATAATGTGTCCATTTGTGGTTGCATCAAATGACTGAATACGATAGCGTCTATTTCTTTTCTCTAAAAACCTTTAGTTGAAATTGTTTTGACTGTAGATTCGGGCAAAAATTTTCATTACTATGGCATAATAGGAAAGTATTTTGTTTTGACAGCTTATATTTTCAATCTGACATACAATAATCAAAATGATAAAATGAATTTGGAGATGTCAATTATAAAAAAGGCTGTAACGTAGACATGAATTGTTATATATCAAAGAGGTTAACTAATAAAGTCATATATGATGTGATGTACAAGAAAATCCAATGTTTATGTTTGAAAAATTGCTCTTAAACAATTCGAGAAATTTATAGTTTTAAGAAAAAATGATTCGAACAACCATCGTGATACTAGACAACGTATTTTATTGTTTTTTTTTTTTATCAACGGGTGCTATCTTTCTTACACTTAAATTCACTTTCACTGGTAAAATCAGAAACTAGTACAGATATACCGTCTGGAGGAAAGGAAAATCACAGTATTTTCTCGCTGTAGTGATAGTTGCTTTTCTCCTTCTAACAGAAATCGACGCACATTTTTGTTTCTAACGTAAAAATACTAATGTAGGCAGACACTCATGAACTGGAAAATAAAGTATGAAAATAGATAAGCCTAAGAACAATGTAAATAGAATCAATCATTTACTCGTCTAGGTAAAATAAAATATTTCGAAATTTAAAAAAAACCTTACGTGATAAATAGAGTTGTATTATTATTTTTTTAATTTTATAAATGGGTAAGCATGTACTTGAGTCAGGTACGGATCATTTATATTTAACTTTTAAAAACATTTACTTGGTCGAACAACAGGAAAATGTTGGCCAGTTATATTCAAGACTCTAAGCATTTATTTGTATACGGTTTAGAGAATATTAATCGGTTTTATTTAAAAATGTACTTGTTTGGGGAATAGTTTACTATTGATCGTTTACATTTTAGCAAAAGCATTTAATTAGTTCAGGAAGGAGGAAATTTTGGTCGTTTAATTTGAATCTATGAGAATTGAATTCTGCTTGGAATTGGTAAACTCTAGATGTTTGTAATATAGTCTATCATTATCTATATGATTGTGGGGAAGCTTGCAATGAAATATCATTTATTTCGCACAAAGATATGGAACATTTACGTATCGAACTCACTAGGATTTTTTAATTTGTCTAGCACGTAAGCAATTAACCCATTATGCAGTGCTCCAAAAGTATCAATTGTGCAACAATTTACATGCTTGGTGATCTGAAATTCTTTCCTTCTGCTTATTAAAAGATTAAGCTAGCGTTCGCGATGAAACTTTTTCTTTCCTTTTGTATTTACTTTCATCCTTATTTCAATGTCGTCTCCTATTTTATTGTGAATTTCTTGTGATTTTGATAACAATTATAAAGCATATACACAAATATTGCAAGTTTGACTATTCGGATATTGTTATCAATACTGCGTAAACTATTAAAGCCTTCCACCAATTTCACATTTTGTTCCTCAGTGTCCAGATCATAAAGCCTGTGTGCATTGATTTAGTTTAATGATCCACAGAAAAATCGTCCTGTCCAGCATTGGAAAGGCCCTGTATATCCGACTTTTAATGCATCTCCTCTGTGTTTTATTGTATCAATTTTATGGTTGGTAGCTTTTTGTTCTAATATATTAATTGCTTTTCTAGGAAGATCCATTTGCATCTTTTCTAACATTTCATTCCGCCTTATTATATTGCATTCAATTCTCTTCGATATTTTAAAGATGTTTTGCGTATAACATGTTATTTTGTTTTAAGACTACGCAAGACTATAGCTATAAGCCTTTTTTGCGCATGAGCAGATTTGTATATGTCTATACTTCAATTTACTTTCCGATTCACCATGAGGTTTGATGAAAATTACGCGCCTATTCCCATGCTTCACAGATGTCTTTTTATTATTCATATAAAGTGATTGTATTTTCTGTTTGTATTGGTGAAGATTAACTTAAAATAATGTCGAAGAGGAAGTAGAAATTGTAACCAGGACATTCCACGAAAATGTCACATTTGAAATTAAAATCAATGGCCAATTCTACAAGAGAAATTCATTAATCTTTTAAAATTGAGGACATTGGGATATAACGGACTAAGTTTTATATTTACAAGCATTAATAACAACGTTTTTTTTTTGTTGTCATCATTCTTCCGCATAAGTGGGTCAGTTTAGATCTGGCAAAAGGAGCCATTGTGTAGTAATTGATAGCGGATCGGATTAAGGAATCGGAGAGACGAGTTCATATCCCATTTAAACCATAACATGTCCTTACGTGCTAATTCCCTAATTTTCTTCTCTCCCCCGCCAGCTATGGGTAAATAGCAGGACAGGCTGGGTTTTATAGCCTTGCATGGCAATTAGTCTACCGCAGAGAGAAATTCAGTAATATATCGAAAGATACATGATCTAAGCGTATATCACGCATGGCACATAACTGACTGACTGATTAGATCTGGCTATACTGTCCATATATTTATCATAACATAGAGCGAGTTATGATTTTAAACGTCAAGCGTTTCTGATATGCATCTAATGAAAATTGTTGATGCTTCAACTTTTACCGTTTTTTAAAAAATGCATTTGAGGGTAAAGTTTTAACTGTCTCTTTTAATCTATTGAATTCTCTTACATTTTGTTTAATAGGTATCCCGTGAAGTGGATTATATGTGAAAATGATATTTTCCAGAGTATGTTTGTTAAAATTAAATTTGATCTTTCCCGCTTCGTGACAACAAAATGTAAATATTGCATTTTAAAATAAGCCTCATTCAATTTTTTAAGGAAAACATTTGATGAAATCTAATTTACCTGTTCTGTATAACATGGGCTCAGGTAAAATTTGATTCTCATCAAAATATCAAAATGAACATCATCAGATACTGATGGAACAGTTTGTTTTCACTCTATTCAAAATATGAGAACTTTTAGGCGAGAGTGATTAAAATGGATGAATAAACAAATTAATGAAATTAGGGTGATAAATGCATCTGCAGGGAAGAATATACACTTACGTTTACAATAGCAAGCCTGCCATATTTGAATCAAATGAAGACATAGAATTAACTGGAATTAGGTGTATTCCGGGGAAAGTAATCTCCTGATGATCGGAAGTATTGATTACTTTCCTGTAAGAATAAAATTGTATTATCATCGGAAAATAATATTGAAAAAAAGGTTTTATTCAATTTGGCTTCTCCACATATACAATGGGGGAATGCAGAAATTAGTAAACATCATATATCATATCGTTGTATTTTAAATGAAACCGAATCAACGCAAATATTTTCAGTAATTACAACCTCCGTTTATATCTTCTAGCAAATGAATGCGAGTGTTCATGTACACATACAAATCATGCGCAAACATACAGATACGGCACAGTTATTTCTCTCTTTCTCTCTCCTTCCTTCATACTCGCTCTGTTCTGAAACACACACACACACACACACACACACACACACACACACACACACATATATATATATATATATATATATATATATATATATATATATATATATTATGATTGGTGTGACGGAATAAATTCAAATGACAAAAAGCGCTATTCTTGAAAGAGTGCCCCAATACAAAGTATTTATTCAAAAATTATAACATAAACATGTTATAAAATCACTACAAAAGTCATTTTGTTTCAAAGCTTCAGGTGTCTTCTCAAGTGATGGTGATCACAGAGGTGTTGGAAAAAAAAATGACTGCTTTTTAGTAATTTTATAACACCTTATCTTATATTTTTTTAATAAATTATATATATATATATATATATATATATATATATATATATATATATATATATATATATATATATGTGTGTGTGTGTGTGTGTGTGTGTATCAGAAAAGAGTTTGGAAGTGCAAATCGAGCTTTAAGAAGAATTAATTACAGTACCTTTATCGGTTTCAAAGATCTATAATTTTCAAAAGTTAAATTAAGATAGAGAGATACATGGCCACATCGTGATATATCTTATTTATGCTCTTTGCAAAAATAGGCTCAGATAGCTATCAGATTAAAATGCAATCTGAGCAACTGAATATGAATGCGTGATCAGGCATAATAATTTTTGCGCCCAAAAGTGATGTTCAAAAAATTGTAATGTCAAAAATTACAACAAAGATTAAAGTAGTTCAAATGCCAGGAATTCTATTTTTTTTTACTTTACCCGCCACCCCGAAAATTTCAAGAATATCAATTGTTTCTGTGTGCGTTTGTGGTTGTGTGTATGAATAGTTTTAAAGTTTCCTAATATGTCAAGATGTGGAGGAAAACGTGACAACAAGTAAAAACTATAATAAAATTAATAATAATAATAATAATAATAATAATAATAATAATGACGATGAAGGTTGCAAAATAAACGTGAATTGTACATAACTGTCTATGTGTATAATTATTTTTCATTCAGTAATTATGTGAATAAGAATATTTATGTATGTATATCGCATTGAAAATAATAATAATAATAAAAATAATAATAATGATAATAATAATAATAAAATGGAAAAGGATGTTACGTGTACGTGTATAGATGTGCGTGTATGGATAGTCCTTGGCAAATTCAGACGTATGTCAGCGAGGGGGGCACATGTGCGTGTGTGTATCGTATCACGAGTACGTGGTATTTTTTTTCTGTTTATCTATCTACTTTCTCTCTCTCTCTCTCTCTCTCTCTCTCTCTCTCTCTCTCTCTCTCTCTCCATACATATATATAAAAATATAGATAGATAGGAATATGTAAAGAGAATATATATATATATATATATTTTATATATATATATATATATATATATATATAGATAGATAGATAGAAAGATAGATAGATAGATAGATAGATAGTATGTTTCTAGATAAAACAATCATTGGAAACAGTTCTGTTAATCCTTCCCTATTTGGTTTGATATTGAATGTCTATCACGGACGAAGTATTAATGGTGGAATGCATTGAACTAGCTAAATCATTCTGAAAATCTATGGAACATAAAAATGCTAAAATTATGAAAGAAATTCTATCGTATTTATGATTCTACACTCATACGTGATTTTAATGAAAAATCTGCCGTGCAAGTTCAATATTCATTGTTATAAGATGTTTCACTTTATGTGTAAAATCATAAAACACATATAATATACAATAATACTCGGCTATACATACAAACATGACATTTTCCCCATGTACAAGACTGAGTTACTTCTGTTAAAAAAAAAATGATTGTAGTTCATGACTTTTTGTTTGTACACGAGGGTTAGCCCTCATTTCCGATTTGCAAAATATGCCACACTTATATTCACCGGAATCCAGCTACATGTCGAATC
Source organism: Acanthosepion pharaonis (assembly GCA_903632075.3). NCBI lineage: Eukaryota > Metazoa > Mollusca > Cephalopoda > Sepiida > Sepiidae > Acanthosepion > Acanthosepion pharaonis. Next base: position 1,208,545 of record CAHIKZ030003325.1, on the reverse strand, counting down.
ACATATCGTCTACAACACTTTAATTCTAGCTGTTATAATAAATCAATTTATTTATAAGTGATAATAAACATTTAAACAGAATAAGTTTTTTCTCTTTTCGCGGGCTATTAAAAAGACGCTTGATCTTTCATTCCATATTCGTTGCTTTGCTGTCAAAGATATTAAATCAAATTTATTGCTAGCCTTCTTTTATCAATTTGTTGCACTAGAAATATTTTTTTTAATTTGTGAAACTTATCTGTAGCGATACTATTGTTAAACAACAAAATATATCCTAGCAAATTATTGATGTATCAAATGAAGCCATATGCCGAAGCGAAATTGTATAACTGATTCGTAAGCAAACCACTTTAAAATTTAGTTATATCCTACTATTATTATATCGAGTGAAACTCAGGTGATTAATATGAGTAAAATTATCTTACTTAGCATATTGATGTTACCTTCAGGCGCTCGGCTCCAGAGTTTCGTCTGTGGGCATCTTCGTCCACATTTCAGGGCGAATCTAAAATATACTGCTTTTATTTTTTCGAGTTATTTCTTTTTTATACATCTAACTTTGATGTAATTTTTTTTCTGTATTTTGGTGTTCGTCTCTGCGTTTGTACGCGTGCAGCCATGCGCCCGCCTCTGCGGATTTTTTAAATCCGTTATTAATATAATACTTATTTTTCGTAAGTACACGTGTTTGCATTGATATCACTGTTTATAGTCTGTCTAGTTTTCTGAGATGAGGTATTATGTACATTATTTACATTATTCGGACTATTGTCCTCATCTTTGTCGCCATATTTATCACAACGTTTCGGCCGTTGTACCCAGATGTCCTCAAGGCCACATGGCAGAGTGGATAAAGGCGTTGGTTAGATCCAGTGACAAGACCCAATGAGTGTGAGTTCAATACCTGGTTAAGGCAGTGGAGAACTTTCAGAAGGAAAATTAACAGGGGATAACTGATAGCTGACATACATCAAATATGGCATGTGGAACTAGAACAGTCTACCCCAGTGAGCGAAATAAAGGGTTCCGTTCGACATTCCAACCACCTGAAGAAGTCCTTAGCGTACAACGGACGAAACCTTGTGATAAATATGGTGACAAAGATGAGGACAATAGTCCGAATAATGTAAATAATGTATCACTGTTTATGTTTTTAACCATGAAAGTAATGCACACCAAACCTAGAAATCATATACTATGAAAAAGAAGTATGCCCCTCGACTGGTATCTGAACCTGATTTCCATTTTCCATCAGGGTAATCACTTGTTTAATAAAGGCGTGACTTAACAATTCTGTGAGCAGAAATATTGATAAGTAAAAATAAAATTCCCTGTTTGGGGAATGCACCTTTGCCGTGTTCTTTCTAAGTCTACAAGAGTGGACTAAAAAGTTCATAGCCTGAATATCAAGGAATGACGCTACAGCCTTCAAATATTGCATGCAATAGTTTCAACTCTACTTATTAACAGCTGGATTGTTTATTTCCATTTAAACTGATATCTGACTGTTTATTGAAGTGTTTTTTTTTCTTATTGGAGAAAGGATAATAGTCAAATCAGAAGAAGAAGTAGGGTGACTAACCAATTCAAATCCACATTTACGCGTAGCGGTCATTGAAACCAATGACTTGTATGCTGGGGCAACGTCCTGGGGCAACGAGAACCATTTTCCTAGGCGTTTGGTCTTGGTTCACCTTTCATAAAGTAACTGGACCAGACATGTGACATTTTACTCACCGTTGATGGTGTTGCCCCTTAGTCAATAAACAAATCCACAAAATCTGTGGTCCTTGCCATTCCGCATTGGTTAAACACTTTATCTGCATGTATTTCATAACAGCTCATTGCTAAATGTTGTCCATTTTAAACAGAAGTCCCTGACTGTAAACAGTCAGATTTTAGTTTAGGAGGAATTAAACAATGAAGTTATTGATCAAATGCGATAAATTAATGAATACAAGATTTCACAGCTCTAGCATCATTCCTTCATTGTAGGCCTATATATATATATATATATATATATATATATATATATATATATATATATATATATTATATATATATATATATATATATAGTCTTAATTTTCGTACCTGAAAAGATTAATAAGGCAAATGATAAAAGGAATTGTTAATGTGACATCTTTTCATATTAATACTACATAGTGTTCGTTAATAAGGATTTCTTATTTCCTACGAGAATTAATGTTATTTTTTTAAAAAGCATAAACAAAAAAAAAAAAATGGATGTCATCTCAAATATATCTAAACACTAAAAACGCTTATAGGAATTATACATACGTGCATATATGTATATGTGTGTGTGTGTGAGAGAGAGAGAGCGTGAATGAGAGAGAGAGAGAGAGAGAGAGAGAGAGTTTGTGCCTTAATGTGCATGTGTGTGTGATAAAAATAGAGTTTTGAGGTGTGGCATATAGGCATCAATAGATATAAAAAATAAAAGTGAACATGGAGGTCGAAATAGCGCTGACTGATGCTTAAACACAATATTTAGATCTGGGGATTACGTTTAATCATGAAACAGACTGTTGCCTCGTGTTGATATCAATGTCAATTTGATGCACACCCATATATATATATATATATATATATATATATATATATATATATATATATATATATATATATATATATATATATATCACACACACACACATATATATATATATATATATATATATATATATATATATATATATATATATATATATATATATATTCTTTCCTTAAAGAAAAGAGAGTACAATGCCTTTTTTTCTTTCTATCTTTCTATGTCTTTTCTTTTGTTCTACAGTAGATCAAATACTGACAGAATAAAACTGCGAATTTTACTGCTCAGGAGACGCATAGTGATTTACAACTAATGAATGAAACTAATTTTTCGAAATGCCATGTTTATAACGAAAGAAACAAAACATCAAATATTGATAAATCCGATCAGATATTGGATGTCACAGTGCATACTTATGTTGTGCATTCATTTTAATTAATCACAATGTGAATGATATTTTATTTGTCCTGTCCCCTCAGGATCCACGCGTTCATGGTTCTTCAAACTCCCATTCTGTTGTAACTCTAAAGATTATTTTGTCTCTTTACCATTCTTCGTAGTCTCTTTCTAAACTAGTTCGTCAGATTACCGGTTGTTTAAAAGTGCTTCTCTTGTTTTCTGCTTATCCTGTAAATATCGAATCCGCATTTCCTCATATAAATTACCAATTTCGATTGTAAATATCTGTTATGTTGCTGATCATTTTCTGCTTAAATCTTCCTCGTGGCTCAAATCCTCTCTCCATATTAATCTCAATATCTGTTGGCAGAACCACTTCCTTACGGCCTTTACTCTCTTCCTCTTCTGTGAAAAGATTGTCTAGCATTCACTGCTATATAGATGATTATATATTACGATGTATTTAAGAACATTTTTCTTCCAATTATGTCTTCGTATCTCTTAATGATTTATACAGTTTCTTGAAAGTAGCATTCTATATTTCTATGTAATTTCGGATCTATGTCAAATTATCCGTCGTTAGTTTCTTCATTACCCAGAAATTAAGACAAAAATAAAAGAATTAAATTACTGTATAATAAATTAATGGTTTTGATCGACGTAGCAAAACACTAAGACAAAGTCGATTTCAAAAGACGTAATTATTGCATTTTTTTAGACAAAAGAACAGATTAACACAAAAGAGCGATGAATTTGCTTGTCACCAGAGAAATGATTTTTAATCTAATTTAGGAAGCGATAATATGAATGTTATTCCAAATTGAATTCTGAAGACATGATCATATCTTCCTCCTTAAAATGTCTTCTATAGATCTCAGATTTCTTTTTTTTATTTATCTGAGGTGATAGATGAATGGCCGCTTATAAAATTAAGTCAAGATAAGTCGACGTCACTTAGAAATTTTAAGATTCAAATACTATTTAATATGAATGCATTCGTTTGAAGAAGAAGCGATAAAGACGTCCTATTCTTTCAGTCAATATCGAGTTTGATTTTTATCATGTTCTACTGTCGAGACACGTCAGACGATATTTCATCAAATGGGTGTTCTATCATATATTGCTAGAAAAAAATGGAATTGATATATACAGATCAAATTATGATTTATATATATATATATATATATATATATATATATATATATATATATATATATATATATAAGTATTTACGGAAAAAAAAACTAAAAAAAAGCATTCATAACTGCTCATGGCGTATCAAATGTAAACAAATTACGTCATATATTAAGAAGATACAAGTATTTAAGTAAATGCTCTGTTAATAATAAACAGTATTAAATAACATTTACCGGCCTGAATGTCCGAGAAATTTTCATAGAAAATATTCGTCCTTTGACTTGATTCGAACCTGCTTCCTATTCATGGAAGATTGAAATTTATAAGCAGTAAATTCAACCTTGCCAACCGAACGATCCTTTGTGGCCGAGCGGTCAAGGCACGTCAGCGTAAATGACGGTTCCGTGTAGGATGCAGGTTCGAATCCTGTCAAAGGACGAATATTTCCTATGATAATTTCTCGGACATTCATGCCGTTAAATGTTATTTAATACTGTTTATTATAAACAGAGCATTTACTTAAATACTTGTCTCTATAAAAAAGAACGTTAAACATAAAAATGTCTTTATTATATATATATTAGATCGTGCGACGACCCATATAAAAAAGAAATATACAAATGTTGGCCACCTTCCGCCTCTTTTTTTTCCTGAAACTCTAGTTATAATACGACGATTGGGAAAAACCTGCATCCTAGTGGCTTCCCGCCTTGTTCGGTGCGTAATGCTTAAAAAAGAAATAAAAAAAAAATCATTATTTGCACCATTAGAGAATGCATGAAGAAAACCAAACGAAAAAAAAAGAAAATTCCACCTGCAAATTCGTAGATTCTACATGGTAATGTATTAGCAAAATATACAAAAATAACTTCTTCAGAACATAATTGTTAGTAACTGATGATTTTATAAACGGTCACTATGCCAAATTTGTTTAGACAGATTTTTCCGACCTTTATTTTAACAATGAATTATAATTTCTTTGTGTATTGTGATTTACATTAACAGGCAAATATCAAGAATTCACCTTCTAATATTACACTTATTTTCCCAAAAGAACACTTTATAAATATCTTTGTAGATATTCCTTATGTCACGACCTTTACTTTTCTTCAAGTCGTTGTTTTCACAATTATATATATATATATATATATATATATATATATATATATATATATATATTTATTTTTATGGGTGTGTGTGTCTGTGTGTGTTTGTGTGCGCTCGTGCGCCCGTGCGCACGTGTGTTCTATGAGTAACATTTAATAAAAAATAATAGACTAAATCTCCCATAAGTATCATTAACAATTTCACAACAACATCAATAGCAGCCTTAGGTTGTTTCCGGAATTCATGTTCAAATACACTTCCCACGATGATTCGAGTCTCCCCCTCTCATCCTTGCGTGTGGGTGCGATTGTATAATTCTTGCCATCCGATTGTATCATATATATATATATATATATATATATATATATATATATATATATATATATATATATATATAAATCCAATCTTGCTTGATTTCCGATTTTCATGTCGACGCAGACCCCAACAGTTTTGAAACATCTTTCTTGGTGTCTGCAATGGTACTTTCTATTTGAACCCACTAGATTATTTCCCTGGTTTACTTTTGATGTCCTGGTGTGTTACCTGGTGCAATACTTCTTTTGATATATCTTAGGGTGAGAGCTTAATATGTACTGGAGTCTTACAGATAATCTCGTCTTAGAACAAACGTTGCATTTTTGACGTGAAATTCCATTCAGATCTTCGATACATCCTGGCGTGTAGAACATACTACACACACACGTATACGCGCGCATTAACACACTGACAGACAGAGAGAGAGAGAGAGAGACACAGAGAGAGAGAGAGAGAGGCACGTATTTCACGTTGACAGTTTCCCGCGTAATGCGATATTCAGAATATGGTCTGATATCGCTTGAGACGTGAAACTGCCAATCAGCATGCAATGCTGATTCCTTTATCTCTGATCTGTATGCCTAAAAACGAGCTATCTTTGATAATGCCCATTCTTACCCGAACAAAAATATTGCAAAATTTAAATAATATATGTGTATATGCAAATTTACATTTGGCACAAGAAACTCTCCTTGTCAATATATGTATATATTACATTGAAATATATATCCCATAAATGAAATATTATAGAGTAAAGATTTTCGGATCAACATTTCCTGTAATATATCAAAAGTTAGCGCATCCTCAGACTTCCACAAACAATTATAAATTTTAATTCACACATAGATAAAACTATGTCTCATAGTTACTTTAATGAAAATTAGTTTCTTTAACAGTTTATTTGTATACATATTCGTAATTCTATGACACATATATGTATAGGAAAACGACGTGTCCGACGATGGGTTGTAATGGTTAGCAAGCTTACTTGCTAGAACAATTACGACTGGGTAGTGAGTTTGATCTTCACTGGGTACTCCAGACTTTCAGCCCTGTGCCATATCTATGCTACGCTTGGAAAATCACTATGTGTATAGGAAAATAATATACACCTATAACCATGATACTAGTTGATTAATTTATTTGATCTTTACATTTTATCTACCTTTTGCAGATTATTTAATACCAGAAGGTATTTTTACATTGTAAGAATGTTTTAAGTATAATATGGATTTTTTTCTTTTTTATTATTAGAGCTTCTATTATTTTTAATTATTTTTACATGTGGATGAGGATGTTAGGTTTGTGTATGTGTTTAAATGGGTCCTAATGGAGTTGTGATCGGATAGATGTAACTTAAGATGTTTTTTTATGGGCATGCAGGAGTCTCTATATTAGATAAGGCTTAAGAAACGTCAAGCTTGGTCAATAACGAGATTGATGACCGCTTGAATATCCGAGGCCCTAGTTCCTGTTCATGTTACGTGAATTCACTATTTTATTCAGCGTTTCATCCCAACCAAGGCGAGAATTCACTAACACGCAAAGGGTTACAGAGAATTGAAGCGAGAGCAAATAGGAGAGATAGAGGAAAGGATCATGAGAAGGATTGTGATAGATCAAGGCATCTGGAGACGTCGATTGACATTACATATAATAGTTGGAGATTATAGCTATCAGGAAAACAGGAAAATGGGAGGGAGTTCCACGGGCGAGAAGTGCAAGACATGAGGCTATTGGAGTAGAAGAGACAGCTATATTTAACAGTTTCGACAGTGAAAGGGTGTGAGCGTGATGCCAGCCTAGTTGAACGCATAATTTCATGAAGTCTTGGAAACAGCAAAAGCAACTCATCGGAGCAGTTACCTTAAAAGTATTTGTAAAAAAGACAGAGAGAGGCGATGGCATGCCTGTGAGAGAGCGACTGCAGACGAGATGCCAGATCAGAGCCAATTACATTGCATATCCGTCTCTGGATTTTATCAAGGACCTGGAGACAAACAGAAACAAACATCCATACCATATATGGCAGCAATACTCCATGCAAAGGCGAATGGTTTTGATTGGAAAGATAGACTTCGGCGAGAAAAATTTCCTGGCGCGCCAACTTACGGTGGACGAAGCTATTAACTCAATGTATTTGGTCCATCTCAGGTCAGCAGTCAAGGTGAGACCGAGCAGTCGCAAAGAGGTGCTCTCCTGGATTTGAGCGTCCGACATTCTAATGGGTAGCAGGGATGGTTCTCTGCGTTGAGTAATAGAGAGCAGCTTTATTTTTGAGGCATTAAAATTAACCAGCCAATTTATACCGGTAAACTTATTTTTAAAAAAGTAATAAATCATTTGCCACCAACTATGTGTTAATTTCTAGGACATGTCTCTATAAATCATTATTATCGCCAAATGTTATTGCATTCTAAAAATAATTTGTGGCGTTAAATAACATGCTAAAGGTTGATAAACAGTAAAAAAAAAACACAAATCGATCAATATAGAAAATACTGAAATCAAGAAAACAAAGGTAAAGTTTGAATGACCCACTTGAGAAGTTTGCCTAAACAATGACAAAGAACGGCATAAAACAGCAGGGTTTCCTTAGAGAAAAAAATAGGACATTGTTGAAAGCAGTATCTGGCTTATAAAAGATGGTATAAACATACTGAATGTTTGGCCTGATTGGTATATGAATAAGATATGTTTTAAAATCTGGAATATGGAAAAAAAGATTACATTCGAATACTGATATGTAAGTAAAAAAAAAGAAGCATTTCACTGCATGAAAGATTGGCGTAACGCATTCCCCTAACTCAATTATCACCCTACCCACACATTGCGTGTCGTGTCTAACTAAAATATTGCTAGACAATAGATCTTTACAGATAGATCGGATTGACATTGTCATTGTGTAAATCAAATTGAAAGTCGCTTGCAGAATATGATGAATAGCAAAAGTTAATCTACGTACCTCCAAGAGATAGCTAAGAAAAGAGCATAGCATAATGAAAAAGACGCCAAACTTGACGAAAAAAAATATCGTCTAAATGTTTATGGTATTATTAAGAGGAAAGATCAAAGTTCATTTTCATTATTTTTTAAAATTTTTTCCTTCCTTTTAGAACATTCTGAATCTGAATTTTGATTACAAAACCCTTGTTTCTCTTTGTATCACCGGAACTAGTAAAATAACATATACAATTTTTTTGTATGACACACATTAATTTGGAAAATCTTGCAAAAATAAAAATAATTGTCGGGTGTTAATGAAACTTTCAGAAACTATTCACAGATGATCGAACTTATTATAAATATGTTTCTTTGTTATTAAAGTCATGGCAGATTTTTTTTTAATTTGTTATTCCAACAATAAATAATTTTATGAAAACTCTAGAAATTCTATCGAGTCCACTGTAGTAAATACAATAGTCAAAAGCACAAGGCGTTGAGGAATGTAAATCATGTTGTTGTTTTTTTTTTTGTTTTTAATTGGACCCACCTACCTGAAAATCATACAAAACTCAATAAAACAAATATATTATTTAATTTCAGATGTTTTTATTTGTTTTTATGGATATGGATAATATTTTCTGAAAGCAAGAAAAAATTTCGATGAAAAATGAATTTTTAATACAATTATTCGTTATTTTTTTTAATTATAATAGATTTTAACATTTAAGTTGTTGAAATATTATACAATTAGTTAAAAGCCGCATCTAATTTCGTAAGTGTCATTATCATTTTAGCGCGTTATAAATTGTATCGTTTTGATTAATCAGAAGACCGACAGTAATTAAGAAATGTACTTTTGTGTTTATAATCGGGCTGTAATTATAAAGTACGGAAGACAAACCAGAATACAATTAAGTTGCGTTATTTGAGTTTAAGCATTGTTCTCCGCTGTTAAGGCCTTTACTTTTGCGAAACTCATGTGGTGAAGTTAATTTAATTTTTCAATTTCAAATGAGAAGGGTACATACAAGTACCAGTATCATCATATGAAAGTTATATGATCTTGTTTTTATATTAATCTCAGTTATGACATTTTTCCATAAATGAAATATCAAAATTAATAATAAAATGAATGGAAAAACAAATAACACAGTAAAATGTAGTAAAGGTACATAAAATTATAGTATTTTATGTACACTTCTGATAAAATTTCATGAGAAAGGTACCTATAAATTAATTAGATACCTTTCTTATTTAAATTTAATCTCACTCTTAACAGTCTTATTTTTAATTTCTTTTTAATATATTTTCCATAAACCATCGTAAACGTAAAGATAAAAGCTAAGTACAAAAAACAAAAAGAAAAAATAGAGCGTTGATAGTTTTTCTTAAAAATAACGAGGTAAATAATTTGTTTACTTAAATCTACATAATTTCAATTTTCTCCTTCGTAGAGCAAATTTTCTTCACGTAATCCTTCAATATGTCATTCATCATCTGTCAAGTGACGCGAAAGTTTATAACCTGTTTTTTTTTTATTATTTTTAAATTACATCTTTTAGGCGCAGTAGGTAAGTTATGCTTGGTTCAAAATATTTTAAATAAACATTATAATTTCTGATTTTCTTAAAATAAGTTTTGAAAAAATGATAATTGATCTTTTATAGAATTTCAAATTGAGATTTTCATCTTTTTTAGAAATAGAAAAAAAATTGTTGCCATGATCGATTATCTGTCAATTTTGCTGAATCAAAAAACAAAGATTTTTAACGAAAATTTCGGATGTGATAGGAACGATTAAAAAATGTAAAAAAATACCACCAAAATACTTTGATCTTTCCTATTAATAATAACATAAACATTACGAACACAAAATTTTGTTTTCTTCAAGTTTGGCGTCTTTTTCATAATGTCATGCTCTTTTTTTACCAATCTCCTGGAGGTACCTAATTAATCGTTATCATTTTCCTCATAATCTACAGTTGCTACCAGTTTCCTGTACATTCATATCGCATACATCATTCAACTTTAACCAACACTCTCTCTTGAGTGACTGGCGAGATTGAATTCGTGATTTTTCGTAAAAAATATATAGGGATTTTGTTGTTTTTTGTAGAAGGCTTCATTAGGAAGTAATTTAAATTAGTGTGCTTTAAATGAATTAAAAATATATTTTAATTTGTTTTTTTTTTTCATATTTTAATTTACCCAACTGAACAGATTAATATATGAACATGTCGCTATTCCACATTTCCGCATTAAGCAAAATCGTTAGATGAATATTAAGCAGATAATTTGAAAATATTTATTTATTGAGTTAGTTTTTTTTTTAATTTGGGTTGAAATTGAAATCAATTTTTCGGTAGGAGTAACGTAACATTTTATTGTTGAAACTTTGATGGAAAGAAGTGTTGTAAAACGGGAGGTTGGTTAAATTATATACAAACTAAAAAAAAATTAAAAAAAAAAACCAAAAAACAGATGCAACTTGAAGAGAATTTATTTTTTGCTCTCGTTTTCTATTTATGACTCGTTATTGTAGTTCTTTTCAAATTGAACTTCATTTTAACACTGACAATATATATATATATATATATATATATATATATATATATATATATATATATATATATATATATATATCCAAACCGGATGATAATAAGATATTACCCCAGTTTCAACATTGAGCACACGATTTTTTATCTTCAGTCTCTGTCTGTCTCTCTCTCTGTCTCTGTCTCTTTTCTCTCTCGTGCATTTCTTTAATCGTATGCGTATAAAAGTGTAGGTTTTGGTGGGGGGGCATCTTCATTTTCGATATAATTTGATAAACCATTTGAAGAGCGTCTGCTATTCATATCTCTCCGCCTGAAAACCTATTTCGAGCGAGCGGCTAACTTCCGCTTCATGACTGATTTGCATTTAAAGAGATTCTCACTCGATGTAGATTTCCATTCTTCATCATAAACGCAAGTTTGCTGAGATGGCAATCATACGTCTTCGATGATGAAATCACCCGCTTTCTACAAAATAGTAAAGAAAAAAAAATAAAGAAAAAAGAAAGACTAAAGAATAAATAAGGCATTTCGGATTTTGTTTTTATTTACTTTTTACGACATTCCAAAATTAAGGAATTTTTTATTAAATGCAAAAAAGAAATATTAATAAAATATATAAATAATGAATGTCCAACATTCGACTGTAAGACATCATACTTCCTGGCTCATTATATTATTGGCTTAAAAAGATAGCAAATCATTTTTTTTTTAACTGCGACAGATTCAATATAGCTTTTATTCGATAAATACGAAAGTGCAACGCGTAAGAAAGTTAATTTATGACGGAGTGAGAAAAGGCTATATGAAATTTAATATAAAATAAATTATTCTTTTAATATTGAAAACTGTTCAGAAGTAAATGAAAACCGGAGAAGTCTATTAACCCTTTTAATCTCACCGTTCTTATGACTCATGACCTCGTAAATGCAGGTTTTCAACAAAGGAAGCTGTAGAAAGTAAAAGAAAATTGTACAACAGTCGAGAAAACTCATGTGAATAAAAATTTTAAGGCATTACAAGAACGAAGTTTTTCATGATTTCTATTGGTGTCTCTTGCTGAAATAAAAAAAAACAAAACAAGATAAATACGACTAAGAGTTCTTCGAGGGAAAGTAACGGTTTGTTAGCTAGTCTGTAAAAACATGGTTCCATTTAAATGAAAATCTCTCTCTCGTGTGGCCTCGTGTCTGATGAAGTTAAGTCTAGTATTTGATTGTTATAATGGGGTAAGCCAGGTAGTAAAACAGTCAAAACATATCATATAGAAGATGCCCAATTTTTGCACATAAATATGACGTTGACCTAGATATAGTTCATTTTATTGATAACTGATCCGTCCATGAGTTGAGATCAGATCTAACAGCTTTTAATATTGTCTAAGAGGAAAGTTACCATAGGAGAGTTGACTTCGCATGTATTCATCCAAGTAATATCCCCTCAAATTAATACTTGGATATTCCAATGTGAAATCCTTAGTAAGAAATTTTAATTTAAATTCCTGTTACAGAGTCTAATTGAACTATTTCAGGTCGACAAATATCTTACCGAAAAACGCTTTGCTAAATGATTATTATTCTAGCAGCTATGATTTGGTACCATTCTTAAAGGTATCCAGATTAATACCCTTTGGCAAGAGCAGGACACAATAAACATCAGATGTCGCAAAATCAAAAGTAACTTAGGCAACAGAAGTGTATGACTATAATTAAATTTCATCTAATTCTTATGCTTACAATTTTACAATCAGGAGTTTTGGAAAAAAGACAAAAATAATGAGTGAATGTAATATCCTTTAAGCTCAAATCAGGGACAAATGAAGAGTGAATGATGTTTGTTACTCCTAATAATCTTACGATATATATATATATATATATATATATATATATATATATATATGTATATAAATAAAAAGAAAGAACAGTAAGATATAAAATCCGGTGTTCTTATAGATATTTTTATTTTTACAAAATAGTGCTCAATGTAAATTTACAGAGCATTAATATTATAAATTAATTGATTTAAAATATGTTTTTTCGCTACACAGTTCCAACCATGTTTCAAAAATAGAAGGTAAAAACCCCGAATTTAATTTTGCAATTAAATTAAAAGCATTAGTTCCATTTCATCTTCAAGCGAATTTTGGAGTAACTTTTAAAAATTACCGGGTTTTAAAGACACAGCTAAAAATCACGTTTCCATGGTTTACAGAATATTCTACTTAAATTGAACAAGGGATGTCTAGATTTTCCTTATGTCAGTATCATTGTATCAGTTATTAGCTACAATTTGGTAAGGGGTAGGATGTATTTTACAAAAACCTGACATCAGTTGAATGGATGTCGTCTGAATTTTTTTTTTTTTTAAATTGTTAACGGTAAAAAAATGTCAACGTCATTTTTAAATTTAAAGGTTTTCGTTTTTTTTTTTCTAATACTTTTTATTTAACTACGATTTGAAATATTCTCCTTTTTAATTTTTATTTTACTATATTCTATTTAAGAACAGTTAAATGTATTAGAATCCATTATATTATGTAGGATTATTTTAACATCAAGTTTAAGTATGTATATGAGATTACATTTTTTGTTTATTTTTTTTAAATTTATGACTATGACGGCAAAAATGGTTACTTAATTTCACTGATTTAGTAAACTTTTATTTTATATATAAAAAAAAATTGTAATTTACATATACTTTGATATGGAAAAATAATTTTACTTACTATGAGTAATTTTCCTTCTGTTATAAAGAAATATAGTCTATTAAAACTAAACAATGAAAATATTTTAAAATTTTAAAGTTGTAATTTTGAAATTGTAATTAAAATTGTAGTTAAATTGAATGAATTCTAACCTAAATTTCTTTTTAAATAATACTACGCACTAAAAAGAATCCAAAAAAAAACACCTATAGTAAAATAAAATTAATATGAAATGCCATAAGATGTAAGCTTTTGAATGACCCATGTCCTTAGTACTTACATGAGAAACATTATAATACTAGGTTTATATATAAAATAAAAGTTTACTAAATCAGTGAAATTAAGTAACCATTTTTGCCGTCAGAGTCATAAATTTAAAAAAAAAAAAAAAAAATTTAAACTCATATACATACTTAAACTTGATGTTAAAATAATCCTACATAATATAATGCATTCTAAAACATTTAACTGTTCATAAAAAGAATATAGTAAAATAAAAAATAAAAAGGAGAATATTTCAAATCGTATTTAAATAAAAAGTATTAGAAAAAAAAAAAAAAAAACCGAAAACCTTTAAATTTAAAAAATGACGTTGAATTTTTTTTCCGTTAACAATTTAAAAAAAAAAAAAATTCAGACGATATCCATTCAACTGATGTCAGGTTTCATTGTAAAATACATCCCTACCCCTTACCAAATTGTAGCTAATAACTGATACAATGATACTGACATAAGGAAAATCTAGACATCCCTTGTTCAATTTAAGTAGAATATTCTGTAACCATGGAAACGTGATTTTAGCTGTGTCTTTAAAAACCCGGTAATTTTAAAAGTTACTCAAAAATTCGCTTGAAGATGAAATGGAACTAATGCTTTTAATTTAATTGCAAAATTAAATTCGGGGTTTTTTCTATTTTTTGAACATGGTTGGAACTGTGTAGCGAAAAAAACATATTTTAAATCAATTAATTTATAATATATATATATATATATATATATATATATATATATATATAAAGACTGAGAGCCTTAAAAGAAAAGAAATATATGTGTCTTTACTTATGTGAAATGAATTATTGGTTTTCTGTCTATCTTCGTATATATGGCTATTTTTGTAGTGATGTTATAAATATGTTTTTTAAAAATATTATTCGCTCTACCTATTTATTGAGTACTTTTTTGAAAAACAGTGTTTTGTTACTGTAATTTAATTCCATATATATCAACATTGTATTTATATATATATATATATATATATATATATATATATATATATATATATATATATATATATATATATATGGGAATAAAAATAGATATTCTTTTGAATATCTGAGTAACTACATGTCCCTGGCAATTGAAATTAAACAGGTTTCATGTTGAACAGGAAAATATTTATTTATCAAAAAGTCGAACAAAATATATAAACGATTTCGCAAACCTTCACAAATGTTCAACATGATTCCCGCCTGTATCACGACACACGTAAAGAGCGTAGTTCAGCTTCTGTGAATCATAGTGTAGCATGTCTTGCGTAACAAACTCCAGCTCCTCAGCGACTCTCCTTAATACCTCTACGCTTGTAGGAAGACGTGGGTATAACCTAATCGTTTCGCATAGCCCCATAAAATAAAATCAAAATCTTTTAAGTCAGCTGAAAGTGGTTTACATTTCAACAACACATTATCACTGCTATAATCACTGGGAGATTCTCACTGAGATAAGTCCGCACAGGTAACCCAGGTAACTTATTTTTACACATTTTTTTTAATGTGTGATCATTTGGGTAGATTATTATATATATATATATATATATATATATATATATATATATATATATATATATATATAAAAAATGTTATTTCTTAGCTATGTCCAACCATATCGAACACTGTTAAGCAAGTTTAGCAAATATTTATGTGATTACCTGTGTATGCATGGTAACGGTATATACAGTTTCTTATATCTAGTTATTTGATTTACCCACCTGTATATATATATATATATATATATATATATATATATATATATATATATATATATATATATATATACAGGTGGTAAATAAAAATATATATATATATATATATATATATATATATATATATAGAGAGAGAGAGATAAATCTATATATAAATCTCTCTCTATATATATATATATATATATATATATATATATATATATATATATATAAAAGATGGCTCTCTGCTTTTAGCTTTTGTATATTACTAATTTTTTTTACTAAGAATGTGTTTTTATTTAACATGTCATGCAATGTCTTAAAGTTCTCAGAATAAGTCCATAGATAAGTGAAATTGAATAAAATAGACTATCGGAAAATAGTTTATCGTCATTTGCCGTGATAAAGTCAAATGACGAAACGTGTTGGCAAGGATTATTTACAATTTTCCGATTGTCTGTTTTATTCAATTTGCCTTTCGTACAGTTTTATTCTGAGAACTTTCACGCATTGTCAACATGAAAAACAAAAACACACTCTTAGCCAATATATATATATATATATATATATATATATATATATATATATATATATATATGTGTGTGTGTGTGTGTGTGTGTGTGTGTGTGTGTGTGTGTTCATTAATCCAAGGATATTTTTTTTATTAAATTTAAACGACAAGGTGTTTTATTAAATTTTTATTGCATTTTTCAATAAGATTTACATATAAAAGGGATACAGGGAGGTAGAGAGCCATGATCGCCTACGACCTGAATGTGCATGGCACATAAAAACAAAAGTTACTGCATTTTTTGATTCCGTGACGTTAATATATACTCGTTTTAGTCTTGAACTGTAATATTGGATAAAATGTTAGCGAAAAGTGAAAAATGTAGCCATATAAATCAACCATTTTAAATCAAGGTGAATATATATATATATATATATATATATATATATATATATATATATATATATATATATATATATATATATATATATATATATATATATATATAAAACAATGGACCTAAAAGCCAGTCAAATCTACCTAGTAGGTGAAACCTAGGTATATTTGCCTGGCTCTTTAGGTTCATAGTTAGATTTGCTCTTCTTAGTGTATTGACCACTTTGCTTACTTATTTTGGATTACTCCTGTTGGAGGTTTTTTTTCTTCTTTGGACTCTGAGTTTGGATTCTGGACGATTGTTTTTTGCCTAAATTACATGTTCTTAGTTCTCTCTTTGGGTATTGGTTTGTTTATTTACAAGCCAAAACACCTAAGGTTTTTCGGACAAGTATTATTACTTATATTTATAATTATTATTATTATTATTATTATATATATATATATATATATATATATATATATATATATATATATATATATATATATATATATATATATATATGTGTGTGTGTGTGTGTGTGTGTTTAATACTACGTACGTATAGCCCGATTTGATATATTAAAAAAAATCGCCCATTTAAACCAAATATAAGTAATAATACATTTTAATTGGATTTACACCAGAATGCGAACACAAAACCAAGTGTCTTCTACTCTACTCTAAAAATATTTATATGTTCGCTTCTATCAAATACAAGTGTTCTAATCAACATTAATTTCTGTAATTCGAGCACTGAGTTCCTCGGTTGAAACACAATTATTTCCCCCTCTAATTTATTGTACTACCTAGTACTGTACAGTAATTAGTGGAATTTATTCATATGAAAACGTATCAGTTAACTTTTAAAAATGAATTTTAGTTCAAGGGGAACAACTCATACATTGACTACGAAATAAAAATAAATACAATACAAGGTGCATAATTAGAAAATATCCACCGAAAAGCGATTATTAGCAAATGTTGCAGATTTGTAATCCTTTAATTCCCAATGGATGTTGACTGGATTATCTTATTACCAGAGAGTGAGCAGATTTAAAGCAGTCAGTCTGCA
Source organism: Acanthosepion pharaonis (assembly GCA_903632075.3). Taxonomy (NCBI): domain Eukaryota; kingdom Metazoa; phylum Mollusca; class Cephalopoda; order Sepiida; family Sepiidae; genus Acanthosepion; species Acanthosepion pharaonis. Next base: position 1,190,890 of record CAHIKZ030003325.1, on the reverse strand, counting down.
AAATGTTTCATCCCTTTTCCTACGAAAACAAAATCCCTGAATCACTTTTATGATAAATTAGGAGACAATAGCGTTTGACGCTTCTTTTTTCTATGTATCGTGTCCTTTCAGGACGTAGGCGATCATGGGTCTCCATCTCTCTCTATCCCTTGTAGTTCTCAACAAACTGAATTTAAACCGTCAAACTTACTAAATGTTTTCTGGCCGTTGACATATAAATCAATGTTGATTTAGAAAGAAACGGGAGAAGCGACTGAAACGTAACTTGACAAGACGTACTGAATGTCGAGCAGAAGAGAGAAGCCCAAAGATGAATAGTAATATTATTTAGAGCCAAAAAAGTCAGGAAAATGTATAGAGTCTGCCAATGCTCTGAAAGTACATGCATATAAAAGACGTATGCCTTAAGACAAACTTTGCAAGATCTGATGATTCTACCAACAGTGCAGTACTTGCTATTGTTCGAAAGAAAAATTTCGCAATCTGCACATTTGCAGCAAAAGCTGAAGACAAATGAATCATATTTTGCCTCTAACTGAATGTAGACCTGTGGTGCTCAAAACGAAACGAGAAGTTGTGTCACCTTTATCCGTGGAGGGAAGCAAGGTTAACATAAGTAAAACAGAAATATACAAAGGCAATTACTAAGAAAGAGAGGAAAATGATATACAACGTGAAATATTTTACCCTACACTTAAATTTACTTTCTTAATTTAAATACATCATTTATGACAAAAGAGATACATAAAGTTTAATCGATGATCCGGATTTTAATTTATTTTTCGAATTAATTGAATTAAGTCGACAGAAGCAAATTATCATTATACAGAGATACGATAATTTGGCTGAACTTTTTCTATGTTAAGTTTGTTAAAACAAAAGTGCATTGTTTATATTCCCTAGTACAATACCTCATTAGTGTCGCTTGTAGAAAATCGAACATTTTTATTCAGTCTTTTGTGTTCACTTCGTAATTGCATTGTTAAGGGCAAAAAAAGGATGAAACCGTTGAGAAGGAAGTAATGAAATGACCAAAATAAAGTAAAAAAAAAAACAGTAACCATTTTTCCTTTGATTACTAAAAGCAGTTTTACGCTACCTATTCATCGTTAAAGTTTTATTACTATTGCTAGTAGTAGGATGACTACTTCTCACAGTATTAATAATAATAATTCGAGCGATGGTGAAAATCAAAATAATAATTATTATAAGAGAAAAAATAATGAAGCTCGCAGTAAAAAATATTGAAAAATAATGTGTAAGAAAAGCGAATCTATCGTTAAGTTTTCAAATTGCTAGCTCGGTTATTATAATTAGGTTATTTACTTTAACACTATAGCGTAGTTACTGACTACGATATTACATTTCTTTCCATCGAGAGCTGATGAGATTTCGAGGCTAGATAAAATCTAGGATTTGGCATGATAATTCATAAGTCAGAAATCCAGTCAGAATCTATCCCTGTACAAGTTTGACGCAATAATATTTCCCTCTCTGAACGTTGATCCATTTTGCTGGTCTTAATTAGCCAAAATTATTAATGATTTACTACTGACTCTAGACAATCTTCATACTCTAATATTTATATGGCTCTGAAGGAACACAGATCGTCTGTATTCCATTTTGCCTTCGTTTTGTACGAGGATCAGCTTAGTGAACAACTACATTTAATAATGTAGAAGTCTAAATGATCGATGGATTAATTACAAATTAGGATAATGACAAAAAAGAGTAAGTTAAAAAGAAAAATAAAGGGGACTATCAGATTCTACCCCAAATATAAAGTAAGCTTTGTTTCCCTGAGGTTTATTGTATATCAAGACAAATCAGGGAAATTAAAAGAAATACGATAGAATATCGGCAATGAACACAAACAGTCGTTTGTTACTCCATCTTAAACTGTTACTGCTTCTTCTATGGACCGTATATTTTCAGGGAGTAAGCGATCATGACCATCCACAACTTCCTATATTTTGTATCTCTAAACTATATCTGTTTCTTACTATCCCTCCCAGTCAATATTCCGCTTTTCATTTATAGAAATACAGTTAGGTACATTACTCGCCGTTTCTTTCTGTCTCAAGCGTCCATATTATATCTTGTTACTGTAAAATTATCGTAGTTAAGAGTGTACTGAGCTGTTACGTAACATCTGTCTTTCTTTGCGTCAGCGAATGCTGGACGATTTCCTCAAGGATGAAGAAGGGACTCGAGGCGACGGAGATATGGTTCTACAGAAGGATGCTGAGGATTTCGTCGACCGAGCGTGTGAGCGACTCGAGGAAACGGAAATATGGTTCTACAGAAGGATGCTGAGGATTTCGTGGACCGAGCGTGTGAGCAACGATGAGGCCTTGAAGAGGATGCGGGCAAAGTGGAGGCTTATACTTAACATGAGGAAGAGTCAGCTGAAGTTTTGGGACACATAATGAGGAAGGAGGGCCTGGAAAATCTGATACCCATGGGTCGAATAGAGGGAAAGAGAGACAAGGGAAAGCACCGCGTGACATTCCTGGCGGTTTGAGCAGGTGGATGACAGAGTTTGTTCTGGGGAAGTAAGCAGAGAGAAGTAACTTGTTGAGAGCTGTAAGGAATAGGGGGAGATGGAGAGCCATAATCGCCTACGTCCTAAACGACATGGCACATAAAAAGAAGAATGTCTGTCAAATTCATATATATATATATATATATATATATATATATTTCAGAAATTTCAACTGTCTTTTTTATCTTAATAAAAGTGTCAATTTTATTCCTAATTTCTTAGATTTTTTTAAAATCGTTTCTAACCTGCTGTCGTCAATGATATTTTCAGCATTCTTCTGTAATAATACAACTCTATTGCGTCAAGGCTACTCTACATCTATGATGAAATTATCCGGAAATTCACTGCTTTATAAGAGGATTAATATTACGTAACAGAAGGGCACTCTTATCTTATTTCCAATGAAATCTTCTGGTGTCTTAATAATTTCAGTAGTTTCCGAAAGTCAACTTTTGCTGTTTCAATCTTCCTTCGGATTTCTCTCATATTTTCCATGATCTGCTCTAAGACTTCCTGGATAGTAAAAAAATCGTTTCATTTTACTTGTGCCTTCCATATATTTCCCTCTGTGTACCCAATTAATTAGTACGCTATTCATAAATCCGTCAAATATGCCTCTTACATTATCGCTAACGTTAGCTAGCTCATTTTGTAGACGTATGATGGCTGCCATTCTAATTAGTCTAGTAACTGACAATCGGCTATGCATAATATAAATATTCTACTGGACACAATACGCAGTCCCATATTTTTTTATTTGAGTATCGTATTTTTTTCTCTTTTTTTTTTTTACAATGGACTCACAAATTGAGCGAACTTTAATGTCTCCCCCACTAATTGTAATC
>CAHIKZ030003325.1:1182500-1185000 GCA_903632075.3 Acanthosepion pharaonis | reverse complement strand
AGTCCTAAAATGGTTATAATAAATATTCTGAGTAACTAGCGTTCTTTAATGACGTCACAGGTGATGAACCTGACAGTTAACGTGCTGTGATCTTCATATGCCTACATGATTGTGATCTATATTTTCTCACTCCCAGATACTGAAAACCTTGTCCATGAATATATTAAATTTTAAAAGATATATATATATATATATATATATATATATATATATATATATATATATATATATATATATATATATATATAATTAAGTAATTCATAATGTCTAGAAGAAACCTCAGCAGAATCCAGAAAGCCACTGGACGGCCGATTCGTCTTATATTGGGGACTCATAGTGGATGCGCACTGCTGGTGAGTCCCAAATATAGGCCGTTCAGTGCTTTCTGCATTCTGTTGAGGTTTCTTCTAGACTCGATGAATTACTTAATTATAATTATCAAATCCTCCTAATAATTTCTATCATATATATATATATATATAGTCAGATATATATAAATATAGTCATATATATATATATATATATAGAGAGAGAGAGAGAGAGACGGAAAAGGAGAGTGAGAGCGAACGTGTTTACATATGTGTAAGTTTGTAGACGTGCGAAAATACGCCATAGTAAGCAACTTTAATCCCATCGTCATTCTTCAGATTATTTTTGTTATAGGAAAGAAGTGAATAGATTCAGGACCTATCCAATACTTTCAATGCGACTCCATACATCTTTATGATGTTCATACAATATATCGAATCAATATGACTCCAGGGTCCTATCAAACATTTAAAGACAAGCAATATCTTTGGTAATGATATGACGAATGAAACTGGTTCCAGATAACAAACAAAAAAAAGAAGAAAAGAAAGGAAAACAAAAGACGAGAAAGTATCATTTTATCAATTGTTGTGTTAATGTTTTTCAGAATGTCAGCAAGTCTCCTATGATGAGAACATTCAATCGATCGACACAACTTTAACAACAATAGTGCCCGACAGATAATATATACGCAGAAAAGTATCGATTTCCAATATATAATGAATGGTATCGGCATCTTTGTTCTTTCATGTAGCAACAATGCCCACTTGGCCTCGTTATAATCACCTCCCTCCCTTTTATAAATAAATCTAATTGCATAAAGAAACCAGGTTTGAGTATTAAAAAGATTTTCAAGTTGCGCCCAAGCAAAGATTTTTGTCTTATTGCGAAGATGTTTTGAATCCGACGTTCGCAATGTGTATCTCTTCTTCAAGTTTTATTGCCTGTCAGGCGACAGTAATTATACGTCAAAGGGCTCCACGAGAGAGAAGAAAAAACTGCTTATACTAATACATTAGTCAATGCTTCAAATTCCTGAATACTGTTACTAATCTTAAGAAAAAAAAAGCCAAACCACTTGAAATATGTACCGGCATTACTTTCAAGTGCAATTTAACACCGCACTTTACTGTTGAAAACAAATTATTATCATGTTTTTTTCCATGTTAATGATTTTTCACGCACAGCCATACACACGTGTGGTGATATTTTTGCATATATTTGCACTGAGGTAAAAAAGTCTTCTAACCAGGAAATGTTGCTAGAATGATAGCTACTGTCCTCTAACATCTTCACGTATCAGGCTCCGACATTTCTAAGTAGATAAATCACCATCGCTATTATCAAGATCCAAATTATGATTAAAATGTTTGAATTATTTTTCTGTTTGTCTTTTATAATACTTACAAAAGTTTCAGCTTTTATAAACACTTCCGTGTTGCCAGTCTTTTATTCACAAAACGAGGCATTTTGTGATCACTTGAATTGTAATCGGATTAGGTTCGAAGTGACGTCATATGTACCGGTAAAACGGAAAAGCTTGTATCAAATATATGTAGGTTTGTTAATTTTGTATGTGCAATATACAAACACGCACACACACACACACACACACACACACACACACACACACACACACACACACACACACACACATATATATATATATATATTGCAAATATAAAATTAACAAAACTTATATATATATATATATATATATATATATATATATATATATATATAAATTCATGAATCATTCAGACAAAAAAAACACATATAGAGGTTAATGATTTAAATGGCGAGAATACATCTTCGCAAACAATTTCAATAAGGTACACTAACCCCGAACCTGTATATGAATGATATGATCCCTGTTTATAAATTCCAGTTTCATAAGGTCTTTTTTAGTTTTTACAAGCTTTCGTCTGTTCCTACAGACATCCTCAGGTATGGAAATAGATTTGTTCTTGTTTTTTACTTCTCGGTAGTAGAGGACAATGAAAATATAGATGTAATCCGAAAAACTGCTATGAGAAATGTGTTATAATTTTGGAACGTGCGGTCGCAACGCTGAGTTTGAATTTTAAATTTGAAATATATAAATATTTGAAATATATAAATATTTGAAATATATATATATATATATATATATATATATATATATATATATATATATATCCATCACGTTAGG
>CAHIKZ030003325.1:1145000-1180000 GCA_903632075.3 Acanthosepion pharaonis | reverse complement strand
CCTTTGTATTATTTTTCCGATATTTTACTCTATTATTGTTATATTACTTCATTATTGTATTCTTTATTCTAGAACTAGGTCTTTTAATTTATCATAGATGACTTGCGCTTTAATTCCCATGAAAGCGGATGTTATCCGCAATTTCCGTTCTTTATCCTTTCTTCAGTTAACCGAAAGTAAATATTGAAAATAAGTAGCACCGAAAAGGGCTTTTTGTGCTTTCAGAGAATACCCAACAGCCATCCTTAAGATAATTGGTGGAAATACCAATAAATTATGAATACCAAAATCATAAAGCGACTTACGTAATAACAGGCAAATCGGTTATCCGTAAGTAACAATTCAAAGTAAGTAGCCTTGAAAAGGGCTTTTGTGCGTTCACTGAGAATATAGCCCTTAGGAGGGCTAGTGTTAACATTAATTTACTATAGATGTACAGAAAAAATGGCATATAATTTCATAATAGACCTGCAAATAAATTTTTATAGAGATTTATAAATAAAGTAACATATAGATTAACAATAGATATTAAACACTGACAAATAGTACAGTTAAATCATAAACAGCTGATGAGTTGGTGGTTATCATATTTGTAGAGCCGCTGTCCACGTGGGGCATGATTGAGACTCTAGATCATACCACAAAGCTATGGAAAAAACCGGTTCTGCAATGTTATGTTCTACCACATCCAAAAAATGATTCTGAGGTTTTATAATGCCGATTTCAAAGCTCAGTTTCACCGGAAATTGCAGCCGCTTGAACTGCAAAGGCTTATCCGAGGGAATAAGTGGAATTTTAGGAATAGATAAGCCTCAAATACTATTGGCATCATCTTCTTAGCTGTAAGTTGTGTGCAATTTCAAAGCTTCGGTGGACTATTGGAGGCCAAGGATTTGCTACATTTGGCCTACTTCAACCTACGTAGACAGAAAACAATCTCGTAATTGAGGACATTCTGCCGACCAGCGAAATCACCGGGAAAATGACGGCGTATATAGCTGAGAACGAACACAACTGATGGAGGACCAACTGGATGCATATAAAACGATTATTTTGAGCATTGAAGGTGAAAGAAAAGGTCTATTCTTCCTCGATGGCCCAGTTGAAACTGGCACATTTATCATTAAAGCTACGTCTGGCTAAAATGCGCCAAATGAAACATATTGCTCTATCAGTGGCGTCAAGTGGTATACCTGAAACGAACCCTGCACAGTTCATTAATGATTCAAACTCATTTTGGGCCTGTCCAGGAAAGAGACGACGACCTGCAACATCAGTCGTGGTTCTATAAAAAACAATTTCCTCAGTAATTGCTAATTGATTATCTAGTATGAGGCGACAATGAGCCATAGGTGTTTCTCCAAGTCTCTTGACGCGGCACTTCAGAATCTTAGACACAACATACGGCCCACGGAATGTACAACAGTCTTGATTGCGGGATACTTTAGACAAGGGATTTTTAAGAAAGATGGCTGTATCTATAGCTAGATTTTGTACACAGGCGGTATATAACACGATATTGTACTTCACCCAGGTTGTTATTCCCCAAACAACAACACCAACCACAATCACGTTATAACTTTTTATGGGTAGGTCGAAATATAAGTTAAGGTAATGTTTCTATTCGCAAATACGCTCCATTGAATGTTATTTTAAGTTTAAATGATATACTGGATCGAACCAATTTCTCTGTATTTAATAAATTCGAATCTGGTGGATTTAATGAAGCGCATGGCGAAATTTGAAATGAAATACTTTTTTACAATGTAAATGAATTAATTTCCTTTGCAATCTAGACACACCTTGGAGACTGCCGTCAAAGAAAGATTATGCTCAATTAATTTGATATATAACGATTTTATTAATTGATTAACAAGAGATTTGTTCAGACGTTGTCCCTTAAATTTTAGAAATCTAACAAATATCCATATCTGACTGTAATTTTAAGATTTATTATAGTCATGATTTCGTAAAACACGTATCTTAATTTCAATAAACCAATTATCTCCCTTACTTAAACAGTGATAAAAAGCGTTTCGCGTAGCCGGGGCTGTCAGCTGCGATTTGGGGACATAGCGGTGTCATTACAGATTTTTATAAAAATAAAACAGTTTGACTAGCCTGACAGACAGACATAAATTGTCATTATATATATATATATATATATATATATATATATATATATATATATATATATATATATATATATATACAGAGAGAGAGAGAAAGAGAGAGATTCCTTATGACATACATGGTGTCAGAATCGATTAGACACTTTAATTTATCGGTCATATTTAAACGCTTTCTCAGATCCTTGCTTAAAAATGGTTTCTTGCGAGTGAATTGTGTAGGTCTCAGCGAAGTCCATCCTTCCTCGAACCTTTTGGACTGGCGTTACAGAACCCCAACCATAAAACTATACCAGATTATAAAAATCACATCACTTGAGGAGGTGCAACAGTAACAACAACTAAAATAGCTATCAAATACAATTCGAAGAGATAATAATGACTTATTCAAAATGCTGAAGTCATATACTACCCCAAACAAAGGGCAAGGAAGGTATCCCCAGCAATGTTAGAATAAGAAATAACAGCTACTTCTTTTTTTTCTCGTAAGAGAAAGATTTTATTAATTTCACCCGACAGCAACACTAACTGCGCAGTCAATGAAAGCCGAATGTCCTCATAAGGAAAGGGTTGATATTAAAATTTATATTTATTTATTCTCCGTTAGTAAAATTTAATGCATTATTTTTCTATTATTTCTTTTATTATTCTATTTAGTCTTATTCTACACCCGACTTCAACTTCTCTTTTACAAGGCGGGATATGGTAAGCTTCTTGTTGCTCTATCGCTACTTTCAGGGAAAGTGCTCGAATGAACAGCATTCGTTGGTTCCGCCAGGGCCAATCTTAAAGGCAAGGATTCGCCATGCCACTTGAATTGTAATAAACCACCCACATTGCCTACGTTTTGAATGGTAAGAAGTAAGTTCCACGCGAAAAGATTCTTTCAGCAAACCACTGTTCTGTGGAACAGACACCCATGTGGATGTTTCCGCGATCCTTACAATCTTAACCTGTTCAAATCTCGGGTGAGCCGTTACCTTCCTAATCTATCCGTACAAACAACCTCCTAACGTCAGCCTCTACCTCGTGTGGCCTCCGGGGTCTTGTAATAGGGTAAATCTTACTGTAAAAAAAGAAAGAAAGAAAAAATAACAGAATTCCAATACCATGTTACGATATTTATTGCTATTAAATGTATTTCTAAACAAATGCTTTCCTTTCGGAATAATCGCCTGCTAATTAAAATTAGAAACAAAAATCTTTTAAGACAAATAATGAACTAAATCCATTAGCATGGCTGATGTTTACCTCTGGAAAGTGACCCTGTGCGCCTTCTTGGGCCCACGTTCACAGCTGACATAAAGTAGAAAAAACTTTATTGAATCCATTGCTAGGTCAGCTGCTAAGAAAGTCGTTCACAGTGTTGTGCCAAACAATTTTTTTCTCTCCAGAATCTATCTTACAGAAATTATCTATAAGTCTACCATTCGTCTCAGCTTAGAATACTGCGGATACATATGGTCCGGTGTTCCTGTTATTTGCCCTGAGTTCCATGATAAGATCCCCCCCAAAAAATCAGCAATTTTAGTGGTCCTGATCTGGAGGCTCGGCTTCAGTCACATTCCCACAGTCGTAAGGTTGCCATCCTCTGTCTTTTCTATAAATACTTTCATTGTATTTGTTCGGAGGAGGTCTTCACTATAGTACATAGTCTTTTTGAATTTAACTGCAGTATGAGACTGGCGTCGAGATCTCATCAATTTAAAGTTGAACTAGCTAGATTTAGCCGTAACTTCTATGTTAACAATTTTTTCTCACATTTCTCGATTGTGGAACTCCCTCCCGTCTCTATACATTCCAGCCAATTTTAATCTGCGAAAGATTAAATGCAATATCAATCGCTATCTCTTGTCCTCCTGATTATCCTTTTCTTTTTCTGCTGATTATTAATTTTTCTGTTCCTAATTCATTCACACCCTGTAACCCTCTTGTGTCTTAGTGGTTTTACTGCCGATCAAAATAAAAAGCAGGAGCAAACCTTCCGTCCGTCGATAGTACATTTTTCGAATTTATAGAGTCGAGGTATATTTTAACATCTCCTCTAAACTCTTAAATTCGGTACATACATAAGTAATAAGTAACGAAAATTCATCGTATATAATGCAGCTTACATAATTTGTCTCACATATGACAAATTCTAAGGGGCAGAGAAACGAGTCACAAACAACGAAACATCGTATGTGTAGCTATTTTGTGTAGCTATTTTGTATAGCATAGGCGTATCGGTATTTTCATAAACCTATTAAGAGAGCCGCGTTTAATTATTATCCAAATACTTGCACTCGGCTCGATTAATCCTAAACAATTAGAAGCCGCTTTGTTGTTATGACTATTCTAACAATGATGTCATTGTTGGTGGTGTTGTTGATGGAAATGTCATCAGTGCTCACATATCCATGCGTCCAATCCATCTGAGATGTTGCTGATGTGAAGAAGTAGCCAAGGTCGCTGCGTATCAAGTAGATGATGTCTCTTCTTTTTCTACTCTGTCCATCTCTTGTTTTCCCCCATGCCATAGCCTTACTCGATCTACTTCAGCTTTAAGAGGATTTTGATACGAACTTATCGTATTACGGTGTTGGCTATTTGCCATTAATGTGCCAGAGGAATTCTCGCAAGAGAAAGAGAATATGACCGTTGCAAGCGGTTTAGAGGAATAGAGGTAGAACGGGGGAAATAATGAGGACAGACTTGATGAAACTAGAAATATAGATCTATACACGACGCTTAGTTTGGCTAAAGGCCACTAAACTGGGACATATTATGAGATTTGAACGTAGAAAAATTACAGGGTCAAAGCGAGGTTAGCGTTAAAAGCAAGAGTCAAAAATTAGCCAATATTTAAATGAAAATATGGATTTTATGAACACGAGGGTGAAGAAACTGCTCAGTGAAATAAAAGTTGTCTTAAGGAGAGTCCTGTCTCGTAACTGAAATAATTATGCGTGTTTTACAGGCATCAGAATTCGAGGACAGAAACACAATAAAAGAAGAAAAATATCGAAATTGAACTCACATTAAAAAAAAAATAGAATTTCAAATATCAAACCTAAAGTTCTAATAAATAAATGAGTTAGATTTGAAACATCGTGGGTAAAGTCACATTAAAAGCATACTTGGTTCAAATTTCATAGTTTGATTCCCGGTAGAAAGAAATATAATTGTATTTTGATTTTGTCTAATTTTGTTCTATACAAAGAAGAGTGTAATGCATCACCCTTAAAAGAATGACGTTTGATAATTCGGCATAATAACATTACTTTGTAACTAGACACAAGAACCAACAAGCAAATGCAAACGAAATACTCATGTTCACATTGACAGTTTAGACATATATTAGTCGAAAATAAATTAGTACTTCATCAAAATAATAATATGCAAAAGCTTAAAATTCTGGAAGCCCTATATATGAGAAAATTGCGACCAAAAGGAAAATCAACTAAGAGTATAGCAGCAAATTTTATATGAAAATACTGGATTAAAATATTTAAATTAAAATCATTTTCGTTTATTGTTTTTAAAAAATTACAAAAGTTACCTCCTTGAAAATTTTGAATTTGAAACAGTGTATTGTAAACGAACAGTGAAAAAAATTATTTTAAATTGACAGAGCTACTGTATACACATCCATAGATATTTTAGTCTTCTGAAGATGGTTTTAGATGAGATTGAAAGTACTTGGGAAAATAAAAATTATTTGAAAGAATATTTTGTTATTTTTCTTGGTCATTTTTTATACAGCAACCAAGAAATTAATTCGTGGACTTGAAAGGATAAAAACTAAAATAAATATATATTACGTCTAAATTATTTAACCACACCTAAAAAATATGCCGTATATATATATATATATATATATATATATATATATATATATATATATATATATAGATAGATAGATAGATAGATAGATAGATAGATCGATCTTAAAATCTTATCGAGAAAGATTGAAAGGAAAAAAACATAAATACCATTACTATATATCGCATAATTAGGTAAGCACTTAGACCAATGATTTTGTAAGAATTAAAATGAATGCCAGTATTTGAGTAGAGAAATCATACGAAAAAAAATTAGATTAATTCTTCCTTTGAGAAAATAATTTTGCAAGTCCCAACGCTTTGTTAGAAACGATTTTCTCTATAATTCTATTCCCATGGAAATGCTTAACGTTTTTATCTAGTGAAACAATAAACAGGATAATAACTGATGATCTTTCGCAGGAAGACAGAATGTTATCAATAAACTAAAGTGCATTGAGATAGCAAAAAAATTCTTTTTTTAAAGCTAACTAAAATACCACAAAATAAAATCGTTAAAATCAACAAAACGGGTATTGTACTGTTATATAATATCGTTCCTTTTACATGGCAGTGAATCCTGGACAAATTCATCACAGATGAGGAAGAGAACTGAAGCAACATAAATGTTGTTCTAAAGAACATGGCCGGTGCAAGAGTCTCGTTCCTCCTCGGAATTTTGAATACATGTCGCCGTACCAGTAATACAGGACCGCACTCTACTGTATGTCGATTTTCATAAGGTAGCATTCATATAAAATTCAAATTTTATTGAAGCTAATTATGTACAATAATGGATCATGTGCAATATAGTTAAACAATTCAACTAGAACAATGGAAAATAAATACATTGTATCTAAATAATAACTGACGGCATATAATACAACATTCCATCTTAAATAGATTAATGTTGCGATAAATTCTAACATCAACTTGAGATTTTTCTTACTAAAAAGTGGAGGAATTTGAACATTTTGAACATTCTAAATTATATATATATATATATATATATATATATATATATATATATATATATATATTGAACTTTATATAGTATTTTTTCGAGAATTTGTATGAGCAAAACAAATACAGTGATTTGTAAGAAAACACAACGGCACGAAATAAAATTAATAGAATTTTTTTTTTTAATCTTTTAATAGTCAGTTGAGCTTTGTTTAATTTGTAACCGGTAGAAATGCAGGTAGATAAAAGGAAATGTTGATATGATAGGGAGGGACACAAAGCAGAGTACGGGGCGCCCAATCAAGCCCTACCCCGATTAGAGTGTTCAGCAGTAGTACGCACCGGCCAGGCTATAAAAGGATGTTGAGAATATCATGGACTGAACAACGACGATTTAGTTAAAAATTTAAAAAAAAATGTTACCTCTACTTAAACTAAGAAGGAAACAAATGAATTTCCTAAAGCGTATAATGAAGAAAGACGGCTTAGAAAACTTGAAACTTACAGGACATATTGAAAGCACGACAGAAAACGAAAAACAGCATAACCTACATAACAGGATTGTATAAGTGATTGACAGAACTACGATAATGCGTTAGGGGGAGTGCGCGCTTAAAAAGATAAAATTCACTAAGTGCCACAATGTAGAGGAAATTATGGAGAGCCGTGACTTGAAGGTACACGGGACGTAGAAAAATAATATATTCAGGTTTGAGCGGTCCAAGTTATTTTCCTTTCTTTCGATTGCACTGGAAAATGTGTCTTAGAGAGATTCCTATATATTCTTCTATTTTATTAGAACAGTTGTCGTAATTAATGTTATTAGTTTTAAATATTTAGTAAAACGTTTCTTTCATCAGCGATATTATTTCAGTACGATATATATATATATATATATATATATATATATATGTGTTCGATTTTCAAAATGTAGGTATAAATATCAATAGTGTTTACTTCTATTTACACATACAACAATCATGGTGATGTCGTTATCCATATCAGGCGAGAAAAACAAATTTATTCGAATAAAAATGACATTTAATTATAAAATCAAAGAACAAATAATGATTTATATATATATCAGAAAAAGAAAAAAATATAAATTAAAAAGAAACAGTAATTTGTTTAAAGATTGACTTAAAACTAAACATACGAATAATCCCTTCAAATAAGAAAGAGAATATCAGTTGAATTAAGTTAGTGGCGTTTGTCACTTGATGACATGCAGGATATTCTCTGAACTCAGCGTGGCTTCAGAGAGCGCCAGATGTAGGATGGACATGTGATGGGTCACATGTGTGGGTAAGTTCTGCGTTATAGAGATAGATATATAAATATCAGCCAGTAAGAGGCAGACAGTTACTCTCAAACATTACAGAAAATAAAGGTCCACGTTTCGGATGAGGGATCCTGAATCACGTAACCTCTCCAACAATGATCAAATCAGAAGTTGAATAAAATGTAATGTTAAATAAGAGTCATTAATTTTCGTGTTCTCAGTAAAATGTGCGACATATTCTTATTTATCGCCACGACCATAACTACATTATTCATCAGACTGGTAGATTTTAATTCTAAATATCCATCTATTTGTTGTCATAGTTTTAATGAATTTTCTGAGATTTTACAAGGGGAAAAATGTAAATAAGTAAGAGATGAAATATTAAAACTGTCGATAGTGCAGTTAATTTGATAGAAAAATCCTGTTGTTAATTTTTGTAATGCAAACAAAGAAATATGTGGTAAAAATTAACATAAATGAACTAATTTGATGATAAACATTTTGAACAAGATATCTTAACTAAATTTTCACACAGTACAACGACTAAGATCCGCTGAAGGTAGAGTGTTACAACATGATGTGAATTGCCTCACTGATTATAACTGATGTACAATGAATAACCCGTTCTGATTTTGTAAAAAAATCTCTGCGGACACCAAATGCATAAACGTTCCCTGTCACCTGTAATAACTTTTTAAGTATTATAATCGAATATGTAAAAGTAAATGGAAATTTTAATGAACTAAATGGTAAATTAAGATTTCCTATTAAATGTAGAAAAATTATTAGTCCGTTTATTTGTTTTTATTTTTTAACAAAGCTTTGCTCTTGGCAGCTGCGCAAATCTCGTCTATGCGGGGAAATGTCAATAGTTATTAAGCTTTCACAATGTGAACTTGGGAAGGAAAAGAATGATGTAGTATTCAAATGAACTGCAGAAACCAGAGAAAAGAATTCTGGAAAAAGTAGTTCTGAAAATAATGAATTGAGCTTTTGTGTGTAAGGAAATAGATTGAAATAGAAGGACCTTGAACTAAAAAAAATTACCCGTTTGCTTTAATGAAAACATTTGTTTTACTTCCCACTAGTGCCAGCGAAATGTGTTCGATCGCATTTAAGACTAAGAATATTCAAGACAAACATCTTAATTTAAGAAAAAAGTAATTTTGAGATAATATGTATATTGTAACAATGTCAAGTTCTTCACGATTAATTAAAATATGTTTTTTATACGGCCTATTATCATTTTATATATTACTAGCAGCATGACCCGGCGTTGCCCGTGCTTGATTCAAAAATCGTACGAAGCATAGAGCAATCGCTATCACTTCTTAAAATATTTTTGCCCTTCCTTGCCTTTAAAGGAGGGCGCTTTGCTGTGCTGATGTTGCTAGATGCCTTACTTCTTGCCTATCGCACACTGCGATTTTATTCTAAGCTCTATACAAAAAAAGAACTAAACAAAATGAACACAAAACGATCAGCTTTAAAAAAGGACTCGTAACTGGAAAAACC
This sequence comes from Acanthosepion pharaonis, assembly GCA_903632075.3. Lineage (NCBI taxonomy): Eukaryota > Metazoa > Mollusca > Cephalopoda > Sepiida > Sepiidae > Acanthosepion > Acanthosepion pharaonis. Next base: position 1,170,305 of record CAHIKZ030003325.1, on the reverse strand, counting down.
GAATGAAAAAAGAATGTTAACAACAAATACTTTTTCATACCCAACCCAGTTCTGCGGAATCAGAATCAACGTTGAGTTTAAGCAAGCGAATGAGCCAATTGGAGTAAAGTGTCATGCAGATTTAAATTTTTCCCACTTGTGATGAAACAGCTATCAATTTTTTTGCATGCTAGTTAACATTCGTGTCAGTCAGCTGTTGGCTCTCACGCTGGCCAATAGAATCTTCCTGCTTATTCGTGACAGCCAGCTATTGGCTCTCACTATTGGCTAGTACAAAATGGCCGCAAACTTCATGAAAACTGCCGTAGAAGCATAAAAATCGATTATTTCCACTATCGATGGGAGTTGGGAAATGCAAAGTCTGTCTTGGCCTTCTCGCTAACCTGGAGCATCTGCATGTAAATTTTGGTGCAAGTCCATCGAAAATTGCGGCCGTGCATTCGTTACACGCACACACACACATCCTGCCTTTTATAGATAGAGATTTGAAAACCAGAAAATATATTTAAGTTGTAAGAATTTTTGGAGATACTAATGACTTAATCATACAGGTTCTACTAATTAAACAATTAACTGATGGTAGAAGAGACGGTTCATACCTTTGTCAAGAGAATATTACGCATAAGTGAATATTACAAACCCGAGCTGAATTAAACATCGGCTCTCTAATTTCTAGTTTGGACTACACTATCCTCACATCCAATCTTACATCATCTGATATTCCCAAAACATCAGCAATCTAGGTTCGATATTGCTTAACTTCGGTGATTGTAAAGGAACCGACGTTTTCATCATGATATGGTGGTAAGCCCACACTGAAGAAGTATAAAGAATTCTGTGATTAGCGACGAAAATAGAATCAGTTACATTTTCTGCAACTGTTGCGTTCACTTTCGCGCAGATAAGCTTCGAAGTCCATCTAGCTTCCATTCGACTATTTATTAGTTAGTAATGTAGACCGGGGTTTAAAGTCTTCGACGGCAGCCAGACTAGGATTGACAAATCAGGAATTAAAACCGTGGTGAATATACAAGAAATGATGGGAATTCAAATGTATTAGGATAATTAGGAAAATCTAGGGGATGAACAAAGCTTGAGGTTACGGACACAACACAAATCAATAGACATCCGGTGGAACATTCAAATTCATTCGATAAAAACAATAAGTATTTGAAGAACTCGCCCTTTATGTTGATAAAGAAGAAGTGAGGACAGAATATATGATATCATGAGTGTGTTAATCATGTATAATGATATTGACCTAGATTAGATCGGGACAAATTAAAAGTTTAGTTTTGATTAAATTCAATAATGTAACTTCTGAAAGTAGGCAGATAAGATGATCATGTAAAAAAAAAAAAATTGAAAAGCAAACAGGAGTTTTCAAAACGATTCTCAGCCAATGTTAAGTCTCATAATTTATTAAAAATATTATATAAAATTGGCGATAATGAGGCTGAAATAGTAATAAATGAGCGTGTTGAAAATTGAGGGAGAGATGTGCGAGGCTTTTGCTGTTGATCTCACAATGTCCGATTACTATCATTAAATACTAGTGAATATCAGACGCTTTCTCAGGAGAATAAAAACTGAGTAAGAGAAAAAAAATTAAGTAGTGGGCAATTGAAAAGATAAATGAAATCTCAAGATTTATACTAATCTGCTTTAGCCCTTAGTGACCGTTATGAAGTTAAGATTAAGGTCTTAGTCTTTCAAGCCACTCAGCATATATTTAATGACCAATCAAACTAGATAACGTCACGATTCAGTCGCGCATAATACTCAGGCGATTGGCTCGCAGGCAGCAAGAAGATACAATTTAAATATATTAATAATGAAAATATAAATAAATCAATAATGATAATATAATTCTACTAATAATGAAAGAATATATCATTTTTACTTCACAATAATATATACGTTACTTGAATCAAAGGATGAAAGAATTGAAAAAAAAAACAAAACAACGAATACAAACAAAAAGGATGATGACCTTTAGATGTGATGGTGGTTGAATGTAAAATGATCTTTAAGATTTATCAAGGATATAATGCTCTATTTTTCAATGATTAGTAGGTTAAAGTAAATATTTATTAAGCCTTTTCTTTTGACGTCATAACATTCTAGAATAAAAGAGAAACAGCTTAATTTTCCAGTTTGTGTTATTGTTTCCATTTTTTTCTTTAAATTATAGATAGGTAAAATTAGTCCACGTCCCCCTCTTTCTCTCTCTCTCTCTCTCTCTCTATATATATATATATATATATATATATATATATATTTATATATATATATATATATATATCAAAAGGTAGCACAACGCTGAGTTTATGATTAAATTTTTTGATATATATGAATTATAAGTCTATTTTATTACCACCCAATTTGCAATCTCATATATATATATATATATATATATATATATATATAGTTTATGCAAAAACTAGGTAATCCGTATGGGTATAACCAAGGATGATATCCGGAGAGCTCAATGTAAATTCAGAGCAAATAAATTTGAATAAAAACAGAGCACTTTAAGGTTCCATGTAATTTCTAGCTTGGTGCTGATTTCTATCCACATCACTCTCTCTCTCTCCCTGAATCTATCTGTATATATATATATATATATATATATATATATATATATATATATATATATATATATATATATATATGTCGCATTGATACCTGCTGACATTATTTGCTTTTGGATGTATTTAAAATCTATATGTGGTGTATTAGAGCGCATGTATTTGCGTTGATTTGTGTTTGTACATTAAGATACGCGCGTTCAATTGTACTCAGAAATTAAATTAAATATACAGTTTTCTTCGTAAAATTCTATTTTCCTGTATATCCAAAACAATTATAGGCATAATTATACCATTTAAGAGAAACATTTCAAATTTTTTTCAACAATCATTGACATTGCATTGTTTGTAAAGGTTTGCTTCTATATTTTTATTTGGTTCAACTTCCTGTAAATTTGTGATTTTCATATATATGTTGTCGCTAATTTTGCTTTAAATATATTAAAATATATATTTAAAGCACGTCTGTACTCTTATGTTTAATCGTTTATCATTGCTTCACTGTCTGTTACCAATATAAAAATAAATGGTGTGAAGTTATCGGTAAATATCAATTCACAATAACATCACATCGGAATGTTTTGTCATTTCCTTTTCATTTAGTACTAAACTAATCGAAAATTGCAAATTACAAATTCAGACAAAACTTTTATTTTTAATCACAAACCCATATTCTGATGTCTGTCACTTAAATTTATATCATTGTCCAAATATTTTTCGTTCTTATAAATGAAACACCTATCTCTCTACTTTTTTATTGATTTACCGAACAACCGTTAATGAAAGTTGTTTTTTTTCGTTATGTTAATATACGAGGACAAAAAAAAAAAACAAAAAAAAAAAACAAAAAAACAATAAAACTATGGAATGCATAATGTCCATTTATATACTAGTCACGCTGTCTTCTCGATAATGAAAGTTAAATGGATGCATGGTAAAATCTGAGGACTCTGCGAATGACAAGCCTTCTCGTTTGGCCATTATGGTAAAAATTGCCCCTTCTGACACTTCTTGGGAAGGATTTTATAGGAGACGGAAAACCAAATTATAACTTGGTCAGTTACTCCCGTTCATAATCCTCCTCCTCCCTCCCTCTTTCTTCCTCCTGCTCTTTTCTCATATATATATATATATATATATATATATATATATATATATATATATATATATATATATATATGATGAGAGTGGAGATTTAGAAAAAGTTTGAACATTATTATATTTGCTCTTTTGTTACATTAACCTCTCTTTGGATTTATATCTTCTCTGGAATTCTCCTTCTAATTACCAAACATCATTTATATATATATATATATATATATATATATATATATATATATATATATATATATATATATATATATATAATTAAATGTAGTTATAATGTATACTTTATTTATGTGCCTAAATGCTCAATAACACTGATAGAGCGCATGTAAATATAAAAGTGTATATTGAAGTCACCGGCCAGAGGAAAGGAACTGTTTAAAAATAAACACAATCGTCAGGCCACGGAGGTTGTTTTTCCAAAAGAAATATTTATATATACAGGTTAGTGATGCGTTGTGAGTAGTCTATTGTATTACATTGAGGGTAAGTCTATTATGTTGACAGGTATTTTGGTGGGGGCTAATGGTCTCTATAGACTATTGATTGGGAATAATTGTGGATTCGAATGAAGTTTGTTTAAATTTAATAAGCCGCCACCAAAGATTGCAAAATTATTTACGTTAACCCCCCATATATATATATATATATATATATATATATATATATATATATATATATATATATATATATATATATTATTATAAAATGTTATTTTGAGAGGGTACAGTTGTTTAAGTTGATGCCTCTTATTTTAAACAGAAACATCAATATTAAAACTTATAGAAACAGTTCTAGAAATCCAAATCTAACGGGAAATATTGTTCTCAACACACACACACATCTGCTCTTTTTCTGTACATATATATATATATATATATATATATATATATATATATATATATATATATATATATACATATATATATATATATATAATTTTTAAGTCATTTCACCCCAAACAAATTTGAATTCCACTATTACGCAAGACGCTTAAAAGGGAGAGGAAAAAAGATTACGATAGGAAAGTTTGAAGAAACGACAAAAGATGAACGGGATTCAAGATGATAGAAGACGGCGATTGACGGTGCATTTTATTTCTGAAGATTGTGATTTTATAAAAGAAACAAGGAAACGAAGGCAAGAAGTTCAAGAATCTGTTGGAGGAGACGAGGCGGTTGCATATAGGCATTTCAGCATTAAATTGGTGGGACCTAGATACCAATCCAGTAGCCTAGTTTAAATTCCTGTAGTCGGGACACGGTGGAAAAATCTCACCATAGCAAATGGTATGAAAATAACTGTAGAAAAGACAGAGGGAAGCTACGTTAAGTCAGTTAGAAAGTGACTGAAGTCAAGAACCATGCTAAGATAGGATCGATTACATTACAGTACATTCTTTTGATTTTGTCAAAAACAAGAGATGAATAGCAGGATCACCTGACCGGATATGGCAGCAGTGTTAAATGCACGTAGGAATGGTAGATTTGTAAATGTGGAAGATGGAATGACCAAAAGACAATTTTAGCACGACACAGTGTACCAACGTTCCTTGCTATATACAAATAAATAAGTGTGTATATATATATATATATATATATATATATATATATATATATATATATATGTGTGTGTGTGTGTGTGTGTGTGTGTGTGTGTGTGCGTGCGCGTGTGTGTGTCTGTGTGCGTGCGTGCGTGCGTGCGTGAGGTAGGTGAAGGAAAGAGAGAAAAATAATACCAAAATTAAAAAAACTTATTAAGGGACTGTCAAAATTTTCCAATTTCTAAAATAATTTACCCCGTACGAATTAACGCACACACTCGCGTGAGTGCGTATTTGAGTAGTAGCTGTCTTATTCTTTATTTTTAGTATTTAGTATGTTAATGTTTGTGTTGCTTCCACAGATGTTATACACCGCTAAATCTTCTCCAATACAAATATAAAAATAAATCGCTCGCAAATAAGCGTTTGTCATCTTTTACTTATATTTAAAAATAAAGTTGAAAGCTTCTCTGTATTTATTCAATACATGTCGCAACAAAGTCAATAAATCTTTAGTACAACCACATAATTATTGGCTTTTCTAGCTGGTAAAATATTCTACATGGTTATGGGATGCAAAAATTTACTCTATACGGCCCAAATTCTGACAATTGGCCAAACCTTATTTTTTTAAGTTCAGTTTTTGACCAGTCAAACAAATTTCCCAGCAACGGGTACATTTATACCGTCAAATTTGAATTCGCCATCTTTAAAATTTGCCAGAGAAAATATATTTCACTTCCTCTTGATTGGGAATACGAAAAAATCAAATTCACATTTGTTTTAAAATAGTATATATATATATATATATATATATATATATATATATATATATATATATATATATATTCTTGCATATATTTACTTTAGATCAGTCAATATGGGTTCTGTCTATCTATCTGGACACACTCCACAGATAAACGAAAACAGATGTATAACAATACATACCAACTTCATAATATCCAAAACAACTTATCCCCTATATATATATATATATATATATATATATATATATATATATATATATATATATATATATAAAGTGTCGACTCTAGCTATTCAATTTATGTTTAGCTCATTAGTATCTTTAAAAAAATATACTATTGGTATGACATAAAATTATTCCTTTACTCTAACTAAAATGTAAAATTTAAAAAAATCCCTAGCCAGATATTTTTAAAATAACGTAAATAGAAATATTTATCTCTATTGTGAGTTTGTGTGTATGTGTATGCGTTAGTGTGTTTAGATATCTCTACATCTGTGAATTCTACGTTCAGGATCAGTACTGCTAACTGATATCATATTTCCTTAACACTACCCCAGTCGTGCTCGACATTCCAAGCTTCAAATTGGTTCATTTTATTAAAATACCTTATACTGTACGAAATAATATAATTAAAATGGATATTTAAAAAAGAGTAAATTGAAATAAAAGTGTGTTCTTTGAAGAACGAGGTATACAAGTTATTAGAGATTTTTAAAAGATTATTTATAAAAATAAAGCAGAAATATATCGCCTATTAAATGTCTCTATCACAAAAAGGGCACAGATATAAATACCCCGCCTAAACACATTTATCTTATTTCATTCGTTTTTTTTTTTTGCGTACTATCTTTCTTTGTTATCTTTTTCTTTTTATTTCTTCTTTATCATGGACAATATCAACTAAATTTACTTAAGTCTATATTTAGAGGCATGGAGTTGCAAAAATTAATTTTGGATCCAGCAGAAATCGCGAATAAAAAGGACGCACTAAGAAAGATCTTTATTGCTTTGAATGTTGACTCACTTGCGCTAAGCCCAACAAGCCCGACCACCGGAGTTTCCTCTGAATACTTTAAAAAAAATCTGAATGTCGACAAATTTCATAGCAAATAAATCTAGATTACATGTTACTATAGACGCATTAAAATCGATTCTTTGTGTTCAATATTTTCTTGAAGGAATTTTTTGTCTATTTCTGACAAACTAGTTAAAGTTTTTACGATACGTCAAAGTGTGATGAAATATAACATTTTTTTATTCTTTCATTTTTGTGTATAACTTAACATTTAAAAGAATTCGTAGCACAACACACTTTCATAAACTAAATTCCAAATCTATTTCCTAATTCATTTTATCACTATTTCATATAGCTTTCGCTTTGAATTGGCTGATTTTGTTCCCATGTCGATAGATAGTTAGATAGAGAGATAGGCAAAATATATTTAGATAGATAGATAAATAAAGAATACATTGAGATAGATACATAGATGAAAAATATATTAGAGAGATAGAAAATGGACATAATGAGATAGATAAATTCTCTCTCTCTCTCTCTCTCTCTCTCTATATATATATATATATATATATATATATAGAGAAAGAGAGAGAGAGATGGAAAAATGAAAAGAAATTTAGAAAGAAGTAAAGAAAGAAAGAAGTAAAGAAATAAGTAAAGATAGATAGATAGATAGATAGATAGATAGATAGATAGATAGATAGATATAGGACCGCGTGTAATATAGTCTGCAATAACTAAAAGCAATTTACTTAAAGTAAATGTCTTTTTGTAATATCATGAACTTTAAACCAGCGTTTTTCCTATTCCCGAGACATCTTGACAGATATGTCTTGTCACTGGTACGCAAATATCATTTACGGAGAATATATTCGCTCCTTGACATTTTGGAAAACCACTCTCCTATAACTACCTCAAACGTATTAATAATGGAATAAATATTATAGGCTGTCAGTATTGAATTATTGCAGCATCTGAGTATAAAGTCTGCTTCTGTAACAAAATCCTTGTCTAAAAATTCAGTTTCTAGTGAATACTGATATTCATAATTTTGGATAAAAATATATTCAAATACATTTGTTTCTCGTAAATGCACAGATTATAGCATTCATGAAGATACTTTATATCACTAATTTCCATCAGAATCATTTTCCTAACATGTCTTGGTACACATGTTAACAAATGCTATCAGGATAAAGTCATTGAAATGCGGCCCCATTACCCAGCTATCAGCCAAATGAAGAATATATAGGCGAACTTTGAAAGAAAAGATTGAATTAAAATTAAGACATCATATGCTCTAAAAGTCAGTTATGTGCCATCAGTGATACACGCTTAGGCGATCATGTATCTTCGATACATGACTGACGAGGCAGATTTTTCCCGCTGAAGGTTGCCATTTCTTTCTGCGGTAAATCAGCTGCCATCCAGGGCTATAGACACCGGGCTATCCTGCTATTTACCCATAGCTGACGAAGAGGGTAGATACCTTTCCCAAGAGTATTAGCACGTAAGTGTATGTAATGGCTTTGACTGAATTTCGAGCTCGGCTTCCTCAATCATCTGAAAGAAGTAAATTAATTCGATAGCATTGGAGAATATATATATATATATATATATATATATATATATATATATATATATATATATATAAAAAAAAGATAAGAGAGAAGAGAAGAGTGGTGCCGCAAACGTTTTTGGTTGTAATGTAGATTTATTTAGAAAAAATATTATGCTTTAAATCCACATTACAACCAAAAACATGAAAAATGACGGAATTTAGATTAGTTTTTCTTCTGCTTATGTTGTTAGGCGTCGCGTGGAGACACATTTGACTGTCAGCGGCAAGGCGAATGGCCATGAGAAGAGAAATCTGTCACTGAGTCGCTTCAGCATCTTCTTGGTCTACCTCTCGCTCTCCAGCCAGAGTACCTGAGGGTGAATGCTTTTAGGGCTGTTTGGTTGATAGGCATAAGAGTGAGGTCTCTGAACCATTTGATACTCTGTCTTTTGATGTGCTGTATGATTGGTATTGCCCCTACGGTATCTCTTATTGCTTCATTCCTAATTTTGTCTTGCCTTGTCTTGTTTACTGCTTTCCTCAGGCATTTCATCTCACAAGTGATCAGTTTCATATTAAGGGTTTATGTTACGGGCCATATCAGGCACTGCCATGTCAACGTTGGTAAGAAAATGGCTTTGATGAGATTTGTCTTGATGCTCATGGAAATCCTAGGATGTTTCAGAAGCTGGAAACCGAATGCGTTGGGTTTCTGATATCTGGCCTGAAAACCGTCTAAAAAGAAATTAAAACTGAAACGTTAAAAAATTTAAAAAATAATTGTGTTATTTAAAAATGTTTAATTCCATATCATGATCGTTTTCTATCGCACACAATGATAAACGCAGCTCGTGTTTATATCCTCCCCTTTCCCAAGTCATATGTAATTCAATCAATTAAAAAAAAATGATTATTTTAGACCAGTTTAATACATTTAGAGAACGCTATACATTACAGATAATCCATCTATTTTGTCATTCAATTGCTCAACAAGCGAAGTATGTAATGACCTTGTAAAATCCTAGCAGTAAAGCTTTTGGGAATCAAGGTAGCGGTCTATAAAATATAATTCCTTTATAAATATTAATTTCAAACTAATGTTGATATATTTCTTATTTAGTTCGGTTTTGTTCAGAATAAAGCAATGCAATATTTATAACTGAAGAAAAATATCTTATTTTCAATTTAGGTATGTTTCAATATATATCAAGACAGTGAGTATAATAATGTAAATGTATTATCTTTAATATATATATATATATATATATATATATATATATATATATATATATATATATATATATATATATATATTTATATATATATATATATATATATATATATATATATATATTTATCAAAATTATATCACATGCATGCTATAGCATCACGGCAAATAAAGCAACGTTCTTTTAACACGACTGGTATATATCAAGTGATGTTGCTGATCATTTGCTTTACTCGGTATTGAGCACTCTTTGTAAGAATAGGATTTTGGTAATCGGAATTATTAAACCTATCTATTGTTTGTTATATAAACCTCTGTGTTTTTCCATTTAGAAATAAAGACATTTATTTTCAGTAATGTTCAAATTTAGTTCACTATATTTAATTTTATGCCTGTACGATGATATAATGTACGATATTTATTGGTCAACCAAAAAATATTATATGTATCAATATTTAATTTAAAACATGTCGGTGCAATTTTCAGGTGTACAAAAAGTAATCAGGATATTTTTCCCTAATTGCATTATAATTATCTCCCTTGATTACTTTTTAATGTAATATAAAAAAAAAACCAAAACAAATGAAATCCAACACTCTCTTCTTATTTTGCACTTTAGTTATCTCCCTTGATTAATTTTCCATTCAACGTGATTTTATTATTTCATGAATAACGAAGCAACATCTTAATATTCATCTTCGATTATCTCCCTTCGTGATTTTTCAATTCAAAGTGAACTATTATTCCGATGAGGCTATATATATTAATAGAATTTAGATTATCTCCCTTGTTAGAATTTCAATTCAACTTTATTATGCTTATGTAAAAATAAGCAATAGTCTTTACTCCTGGCATTTTGATTATCTCCCTTGATTCATTTTCAACTCTAATGTAATTTTATGATAATAATGCAAAAAGAAAGGAAGGTTTTACTTATTTATTTTGCTTATCTCCATTCTGAGATATTTTATTTAGCGTTAGATGTGTGTGTATGCGTGCGAGTGTGCACGTGTGCACGCGTATACGTGTGCGCATTTGTAATTGTCTTCATTTACTTAATAGTGTAATTTAAATAAAATTATTAAAAGCTTATGATGTATGCGCATATTGGATAAGTCAAAATATAAGTATATATCTACTTTATTATATACGTGTTTTTTTTCTGCCCCGCTCACCGACATCTGTCTTTGTGTGTGTATGTATATATATATATATATATATATATATATATATATATATATATATATATATATATATATGTGTGTGTGTGTGTGTGTGTGTGTGTGTCTGTGTGTGTATGTGTGAGTGTGTGTGTATGCATATATATATATATATATATATATATATATATATATATATATATATATGTATGTATGTATGTATATATATATATATGACAGAATTTGGACTTTCATTTATATATATATATATATATATATATATATAACTTCATTAAATATTCGGCAACACCATCCCACGTGCTTAAAATTATTAAAAATGCTTTAGATGATGCTTTTAACAATTAAATAATTTTAAAAAAAAACACTCAGAATAGAGAGGCCCAAATATACTAAATTGTTTCAGATTAGTTCACAACTGAAAATAAGTAATTTTCCTCTGTTCTTATATCTTTATTACTTTTAGTTTTCACAGAGGCCTAAAATTAGATGGGTCCACAAGGACCCACTAATGTTGGGGCCCTTTGGATGCCGCCCAGACTAACCCATATATAAATCTTTCTAGACGTATATATTTTTATGCATTTCCTTTGTTTACATTTTCATCACAAACGTTTAATATGGCTTCTACTTACTATTCTGTTAGTCAGATCAACAAGAGCGTATTAAATTAATTTTATTTATAAATGTTAAATTAAAAGTTATTTCAATTATATTCGATTAAAGCTAATCCTCCCGTTATTTTTTTTTCAATTACAGGACATGTGCCAAATATACCCATTGGATTTGTTTCTGTCATGGATTTATTTGGATTACCTATGTACTGGATTATTACAAATATGGATTTATGCCATTCAAGGTAAGCCCTGCCTACTAAATATCTCCGCCCACGGATAAATAATCCGTGGGCGGAGTCTTCTATAATCCTAATCCGATTAAAAAAATTGACAGTTGCCCCACCAGCACATAAGCTCCGCCTTTACGCCGGCCTTATTTTTGGGGGTGGAAGGGATTATTATTAACCTGGCGGCGATTCGTCTTAATGTCACCTTGATTGAAATGATCAATACAAAGAGCAGCTTTCAGCACTACTTCAAATGATCAAACACACACGCATTTAAACGCTTAGTACATTGTAGTGATGAAACTAATATTGATTTAGAAACGGTTTTCCGATGTTTAATATGATATATATATATATATATATATATATATATATATATATATATATATATATATATATATAATCGTTTAAAATTATACACACACACACGTGTGTGTGTGTGTGCGATAACGGGGGTGTGTGTAATTTTAAACGTTTTTTTAGTGGATACCATATATGAATAGACGCTACGTTTATTTATTAAACTGTATATTTTTATTCGTCTAAGGAGGGGTGTTTTTTTTTTTTTTAATCATTCCACCCAAAGTAGGGCAATAAAGCGACTAAACTGCAAGGGGTTATTGAGTGTTAGAGAATATAAGAAAATTGCTATTAAGGATAGAGAACAATAAAAGGAAAATAATTAAGGGATAACTATTGATATGGAGATATTTTATTAAAGAAACATTATCTCTCCAGCAGGATTCGAACCACCGCCCTCATTCGCAGGAGAAAAACGCGTCTGATCAAACTATATATATATATATATATATATATATATATATATATATATATATATATATATATATATATATATATATATATATATATATATATATATATATATTTTTGATCAGACATATATATATATATATATATATATATATATATATATATATATATATGTGTGTGTGTGTGTGTGTGTGTGTGTGTGGTTAAATGAAACCACAAATTTACTCCAATAACACATACTCTTTATCTTCACACCAGCTTTCACGTTACGTTAGTGAGCACACATTCAAACACACACGCACGCACACATTCAAGCACACACGCACGCACACATTCAAGCACACACGCACACACATTCAAAGCACGCTCGCGAGCACACATTCAAGCACACACACACGCACGCACACATTCAAGCACACACGCACGCACACATTCAAGCACGCTCGCGAGCACACATTCAAGCACACACACACGCACGCACACATTCAAGTACACACGTACGCACACATTCAAGCACACATTCAAGCACAAACGCACGCACACATTCAAGCACGCTCGCGAGCACACATTCAAGCACACACACACGCTCGCACACATTCAAGCACACACGCACGCACACATTCAAGCACACACGCACGCACACATTCAAGCACACACGCACGCACACATTCAAGCACACACGCAGTCACGCATACTTCGGTGGGTACTCCGATTGAGCATCATCCCCACACATTAATGTAAGTGTGCCTGTCTATATTAAACAACAATCAATTCGATCATCCTTGAATGGATTTTGATTTTTCAAGACAATTATGAAACAAATATACCTTGAATTATTTTTCAGCACATTTGTCTATGATTGTATTATTAAAAGTTTGAAAACGTTACATGTATATATGCCGATATTTGCATGATTGGAACAAGTTAAATCTGAGAAAATCAAGCAGAAACACTGCTGAGGGTGAGATTCGAATATGCGTCACATGTTTGGAAAGTGAATGTTTTAATTACTCAGCCACATTCCTCCACACACATATGCCTGCGTATTTATATATGTATGCTAGCACGAAGTGACAAGTCATCGTGACCGATGGTTTGGGTGTGCTGGTGTTGTTCAGATTGTTTATAATTCTAAATAATATGTTTTCTCCCAGAAACTGTAACTAAGGTCAGCTCAGCATAGATGGATTATAAACCAGAGTTTGGCTCTGTGGGTGTTGAACCAACACAAATGTGCCTGAGCGACAGTATGAAATAGGGATTGGCTAGCCGCCCCAGTAGCCAGGTATCCTTGAATACGAGTGGTCACCTATATATATATATATATATATATATATATATATATATATATATATATATATATATATATATATATATATATATATTATTATTATGTCGTGAGTTAATGGAAAAGCAAAGCTAGAACAATGCTTGCTGTGATGTTCTCCATATCTGAATGGTAAAACAGATTGGATCGAATGGTGGTTTTGTCAACAAAGCGGGAGACGCGTGTTCGCGCTCTACTGTGGAATGCTTTTTATTTACTAGGTTATCCCAAATGTGCAAGCCAGATATAAGCCAGATATAATACAAACAGTTTAGTAACTAAAAATGCTGCGTCTATTCCAAATACCAACTTTTGACTTAAATAAGGTTTGAAGTAATGAAAATGTCAGATTAATAATGAATTCATTATTCTTTTAGAAATTACATTTAAAAATGTTAATATATATATACATATATATATATATAAGTGTGTGTGTGTGTTTGCGAGTGTGAATAGTAATGTTTGTTATATATATATATATATATATGTATATATATATATATATATATATATTGACATTTTTATTCTTTTAAACGCTATTATATTAGACACTTCTTATTTTATAAGTCTCACTTTTATCAATTTATTAATCAGTGTGTAATAAATTTATATGGGGACCTAGGCTCGATCTCTATGGAAGGACGTATTTCGCTAATATTTCCCGAATGCACTGTCGGATATACAGCTTAAACACTATTTAATAAATAAATAAACATTGGACGTCTATTCAAAATAAGAAATAACGTTTCAAGTCACACACACACACACACACATACACACACACACACACACACATATTTTTTATTAAGTTGCCCGTAAGCGTTCGGTTCGCATTGGACAACCTAAGATTTGTCATACAGATATGAAATTACGATATCCACCATAAAATCTGATAATATGTTACTTTGACATACAGAATTACTATGCCAAATCTCAACCCACACTCAACAAAAATCACATTTCAAACTAGTCACAATACATTACATTGCATATAGACATTGCGTCGGTCTGTCGCGTGGTGTGGCGTCATAAGGCCGCATCTTAAACATATGAACTGCGTCTGCTACTCCGTGACCGTTTTCATCGCAAAGCAATTTTCTATATCCTTGCCCCAGTTAACAGCTGATTCTATGTCAATTGATCAGCCTCCAGTTTGACATCGAACCAGTAAGACCTAGTGTGACAGGAGTAATTCGCTGTGTTATCAGCATCGACACCAAGCTGTGTGCTGTTGTCAGGAATACCATTGATGTTAAATTATGAACGACGAAGGGCCGAGAATTGAGCCTTGTGGGACACTTGCATTAATACAAGATACTCTAGAAGAGTGGCCATTTCGGGAAAATTTCATTTCGAGATTTGATAAGATTATTAATACATGAATATATAACACAAATGAAATTGCATCATTATACACTAATGCTAATCAAAATATTGGAAAATCATTATATCTTTTTAATATATTTTCAATCTATGTATTTTTATATTTTGGGGTAATCTCTTTCAGCGCGCATTAAAATGACTTCAGTGATTACAGGTGGAAACATCTGATTTACGATGGGAAAATACATGTGAATGCTAATATAAATGAAGAAACCAACAACCATTTGATTTGTGTTCAACTCCGAATCTAGATTATATTTCTGAGGAATTAAATATCCTTGAGAAAATTCTTAACTCTATTTCAGATATCTTCAAATATATATCTCAGGTATTTTCCATTATATACAGATACTTACATGAAATCAGTCGTTTTTCGTAATCAGTATTAGACAAGATTACTTTCACTTGTATCTTCCAAGACAGATGTCTTCGATAGAGATATTCCTTAACTTCAAAACGTATACTTGAAACTTATCTCAAACTCAGAAAATTATTTTTTTTTCTCGAGTATTTACATTTAGGTTTATAATGTTTTCAATAAATATCTACAAAAATATTATTATAAATATTATTATTCCGGTTTTGTTCATCTCAGTAATTTTTAATATTATACAATACTCGTTTGTCTCTAACCTGTCATATATTAACTCAACCTTATTAAGTAGGTTATTTCAGGGCATAGGCAATCATGCCTCTTCAGAAGCTATCTTTTGTTCGTCTATGTAACTTCTGATATTGTACCCCTCATTTCTCTCTGTTATGGCATCTTTTCACTGAAATTCATTAATCCCTATTTCCTCTAGATTCTATTGCTTTTAATATGCCCTGTGTGTTTTATATTCTACAGAATTTCTTCTATCAATCTGTTACTTTGTAGTCCCTACTTTCCTAAGAACTTTCAAGATATTCTCAGCAATCAACGTCAGAATAACATCTCTGTCGCATCAAATATTTTAGAATTGTCTTGATAAAGAAAAGTAAAGATGGGCTGCTCTTAAGATAACAAACATCATGCATATAAAGAGAAAATTCATAATGACTTTAATAGTCCATGGCTATGTTAACGGATTGTTCACATACGACTGGATTTTGAAACATTGTCGCCTAAACGAAAAAAGCAATTAGAAAAAGAAAACTCATTATCGCCATGTGATCAGATTTGGGGAAATAGATAAAGTCAATAACGTTTCAACGTGCCATATAAGCACTTTGCAAAATGTTTTCAAAACTATTATTAGTAAGAGATTAAATATAATAAATTTAGTCCACATATACTAAATTTAAGAGTCCTATATGGAAGAATTCCTCACAGATGCAGAAGCGATAAAAAGAAATAGAGATGTCGTTGTACCCAGTAATATTGAGAATAGCATAAACGGGACATGTGCTTAACAAGGAAGTTCTTGCTCCAATTGAACTCAAGGCTTAAGGACATTTACACTTACAATCATAAAGAGAATGCTGCTATATCAAATGTGGAAAGCGGGCTTTTAGAATTTAACACACACAGACAAGTGGGGCAGAAGGAAACAATGAGCAAAACAGCATTTTTTTTTTATAAATAGCTGTCAGAATAGTTAATGGAAGTTATAGTAAAAAGACACATTTTGATAAGAGCAAAAAATGACGGGAAGTTGTGTAGGGCCAGGACCGCAAATATTCTGAATGCCAAAAGCCTTTATTGAATCTCTGCAATATCAGTTTCTTTCTATTAGAGGACGAGGAATTGGTATTTGTTTCATGTCTTGGAAGAAGAAGAAGAAGAAGAAGAAGAAGAAGAAGAAGAAGAAGAAGAAGAAGAAAAATGAAGAAGAAAAAGAAGAAGAAGAAGAAGAAGAAAAAGAAGAAGAAGAGCTACCAAAAAAGCCAAATAAAATATAAAAAAACCAACAATCAGAAAATATATATGTAGAATGTAAAAACCAAAATCTAGCTTCGCGTCAATAAACAATCATCTTATAAGCAACCATATTTCAAGATACTTGTTGCCTAGGAGTTGCACCCTCGCCCGCCATCATTTATATTCCGTTATAGGGAAGAGCTTTAGATTTTACAAAGAATGAAGTCGCAGTCTGTGCGTATTCTTACAATTAAATACATAGATGGGATATTTGGCTTGCCGTTTCGAAAATAGATTCTTCTCCCAATATTTGCGAACAGCGACGTTATTAAGTCCTGGCAAATATTTGTTGTAAACACAAAACAAAAAAGAATAATTCAAAACGAAATATGATCCATTTGTAATAGAACTACTACTGCCATTACAACTACGAATAATAATGCTATTAATAATTTTAATAATAATCAAATGTAAACCTTTTGGTGGAATTATCATTGTGCTGTTTTCTTTAAGGAAAAGATACACATTATCTTACTTATAACAAAATATTGTGATAAAAATATCTTACCTCGATTCAAACATATAAATATGGCAAAAATTAAAACAGTGTATTATCAGTTGATACTGCATTTGAAAAATATTTAAATAAGTACTGAAATACTCTCGGTTACACCAAGAGGTGACTTAAAAATATGTGAAATTTGAATATACTGTTACTTTTATGTATTGTGTAGGAACGAAAAAATTCATCATCTAATTGTCGTATACGTACATACATACATTTACAGACACGCTATATATATATATATATATATATATATATATATATATATATATATATATATATATATATATGTGTGTGTGTGTGTGTGTGTGTGCATACATATATATATATATATATATATATATATATATATATATATATTTATTGTTAAATTTCTCAGAATAATTCTGAAGATAAGACAAATTGGATAAAAGAGACAATTGGAAAATAGTTCTTAGTCCTTACCGAGGCGTTTCGACATGTTATGTAATTACATTAAATTCATTTCTTTTTTTAAAAAGAGGCTCCTGTCTATATCTCTTCCTGATATTGGTAACTTTGATTTTTTACTAAGGGTTAGGGTTTGAATTCCTTGTCGACAGTATTGTTAAATTTATGTACACACACACACACACACACACACATATATATATATATATATATATATATATATATATATATATATATATATATATATATATATATATATATATATATATATACAGTTATGACGTTTTTTAAAATAATGGAGATGATTAACAGAAGTTATGTAGTAGCTTGCAGGCTCACAAAAAATGATAAACTCTGTGAACTCAGTGCGGACATTTCAATGAGAATCTACAAGTAAGATGTATCGGGCGTGCTAGTGATGTTGACAATGTGCTGTTAAAATGATCATCACGTTCGACTGACTTGACACCTTGTGATTTTTTTTCTATGTGGGTATGATAAAGGACAAATCTATATCTCACCACTTCTTACAAGCCGAGAGGTATCTAAGTAACTTTTTTTT
This sequence comes from Acanthosepion pharaonis, assembly GCA_903632075.3. Lineage (NCBI taxonomy): Eukaryota > Metazoa > Mollusca > Cephalopoda > Sepiida > Sepiidae > Acanthosepion > Acanthosepion pharaonis. Next base: position 1,151,592 of record CAHIKZ030003325.1, on the reverse strand, counting down.
TCTCTGGACCGTATTTTTCGAATTACAAATGGCTCGCACCTCAACATTTGAAAAAAAAAAATTGAGAGAGGATTAAAGGGAGATAACCGCGGAATCTAAGTCAGAACATTATCATTGATAACTCTCTCCTCCAATTTGCGGACCCTAGTTACTATATTCTTAATACTTAATATAATGCAAAAATATCACAATGATAAAATCGGTAAATAATTATTTATAACTATTTATACTGGGACTTATGCATGCAGTTACAAGTCATCCATAATAAAATTTGAAATTTTGAAATTATATTTATTTTTGGAATATTAATTTTTTAAACTGTTTCTAAATTTTTGATTGCCTTTCAATCATTCCGCTTTACCAGCTATCCCCTACGCCGCTCCCATGAGGCACGCCGTACCGTTTGGCAAACACTGTTCTACCTCCTGTTGGACAGGAGCTGGACTGACTAATAGACTTGTGTTTTGTCACAAGCGTTACACATATTGAACATTTGTGAAGCTTTGTGAAATCGATTATAAAATCTTCATCCCTTTGAAGATCCTGTTCAAATCTTGATAAATAAATCTTATATTCTTCAACATGAAGCCTGTTTAATTTTACTTGCCCCTGACTTGTAGTCCTTCAGATATTCTAAATGTAAATGATGGCGATTTGGGGGGGGATACCCAAATTTTTGGCGACAATGGTTCTCCACTACTTCCTGTTAATTATAACTCTCAGCAACGTTTTGCTATTTATTATCTATTCTTTGATATATATCTTTCATAAAAACTTTAATAAAAATAAATAATTTAAATTAAATAATATTATTTATTATTATTCAGTTCCCTTTTCAGGGACAACCCCACCATTCAAATTGTTAACCCAAATGGTGTTATTAATATTGATTTTCGGGTGGGCTGACGTTAAACTACTCCAATCGAAAAGCAAAAATTCCAGTAAAGAAACACCCGGTCTTATATTGTATCAAATTATATCTTATTTCCATTATACAATACGTTTCACGGATATTTGACAAAATATTTTATCTAAATAAAATAAAACTTATCGTCATTCACGTATCTTCCTTGATATTCTGCAAATCATGCCACCTTTGGTTTTATATTCCCTAGAACAGGGATCAGCAATCTACAGCACGCCAAGCAATGTCCATCGGCACACAGCGGTAAGTGATATCACAAATTTCGAACCAATAACTACTACAACACAAAGATATTTAGCTGTTAATATATTTTATATTTAATATATACTAAATTACATATACTATATATTGGTATATGAAATATATTGAAGAACAGGTATATTGACCTTGTCTTCTATAAAAATACGTACATTGAATGATTCGGCACATAGCAAAACTTTGCCGATCACTGACTATTTGACCTGTGATTATCAGATTCTCCAATCTCTCCTTTACCATTACGTTCCCAGAAATTTCAGCTTCCTTTTTCTGATGTTAAGTATAAGCTTGTTTGCATCCTCTCCATAACCTCATCGTTGCTCACACGCTCGGTCCATGATATCCTTAGCATCCTTCTGTAGAATCATATATCCGTTGCCTCGAGTCTCTTCTTCTCCATCATTGAGGAGACCGTCCAAAATTCGCTGCAATGAAATGAGACAGATGTCATTTAGCAGACAGTAATCTTTTCTTTGTTTATCCTTCTGTCTCGTAATCCTCTGCCTAGCTTTTAGAATGCGTCGTTGTCCATCCCCTGTCAAAACATTTCCCAGATATTTAAATTTCCGCACCTGCCTGATTTTAGTGTCCCCGACCTGTAAATCACATTTTAGGCTCTACCATTACTGAAGATCATGCATTCTGATTTCTTGTAGTTTATGCCTAGTCCCTTCTTCTTGCTCTCGTTCTCTACCTTTTGAGGTGATTTTATAATTCTTTTCCGTGTCTGCTATCAGCACTGTATTTAGATACTATTTTATAAATAGTCCTACACGTTCTTTTGCCTTCCTAAATTCATCCTTTCATCTCAAAATATCACCCAGTAACGCGATATATTGAGTGTCCCCTATATTGTGCGAACAAACAGTAAATAATTAAAAAAAAGCCAAAACAAGGGCTAGCTAGAATGTAAACAGAAAATGCACAACACGTGAAAGAATTTCTAATGTGGGTTTTCTGATAAATTGAACACCACTTGACTTACTTGAGCAGAAACGTGTCTTTCTTTTCAATAGAAAATTACGTTCCGCCAAATGGCAACTTTGAATTTGTGTAGCCTAATAATCTATAGATTGCAGGATTTGCCGAAGAACGAACACTCACAGAATCCACCAAACCAAAGAGAAAAAGATTGTCTCTGGAATCCCTTTTTACGTTAAAAATGTCGAAGGTTATTCTGCGCGCAGACAATTATTATTTTGGTTTTGTTATTGGATTCTGATTCGGAAATAAATCCATTTTTCATTGACGTTTATTTTTTCCGTGTTCAGTATGATAACAAGTCCTTCAGTGATGATATACAGTCATTTCTCCTATTATATGTAGAAGACATTTGTATAGTTCAGTAATTTTCGCTCATATGAACGAGTTCTGTACATAAATCTACATCAACTTTTCGTATAAGAGAGCAACAAATACGATGAAATGAAGAAAATATTTCTGCCGAATGTAACACAAGGAAATATTTCTCTCTTTCTCGCCCATCTGTATATATATATATATATATATATATATATATATATATATATATATATATATATATATATGGCTCAAACAGCAATATTCTATGGTTATAGTTTATTACATTGGAATTGTAATCACGATCCAATTCATCGGACCTACAAATTCAAAATAAAAATCAGAAAAAATTTCAGATTTCTTTTTGAAAATGTAGGTCTGCTGAATTTGATCATGATTACGATTCCAATGTAATAAATTAACCATGGAATATTACTGTTTGAGCCTTCTATATATATTCTTGCTCTGTCTTGGACTGAGCTCTACCTGGACTCTATCCTCTTGGAAATATATATATATATATATATATATATATATATATATATATATATATATATATTGACCGCTAATATCATCAATATCTATCTATCTATATATATATATATATATATATATATATATATATATTCCGTATATTTTGTTAGGAAAAATTTTGAAGCATGTCATATGAGAGAAAGAACCATCCGTTTTTTTAGATAATGTGCTGCTTAAAACATTTTTTTTTCTTTCGTCTCTACTCTTTACTTACACTTACTCCTGACGATGAAAAATGTAATTTGAAAACTGGGTATTATACATATAACAGTCGTCTTTCCGAAAAATTATTCGTATATTATACAGAAAAAGTTCAATAAATTCAATATACATCAAATGTCTTTATTTTATTAAGACATACACGCAGGTACATGCACGCATAAACACAAATACGCGCGCGCGCGTGTGTGTGTGTGTGTGCTTTGTGCGTGAGGACAGTTTGACCTGGTGCAGTGGTTAGCAAGCTTGTGTCGCTTGATCAAATACGACCGAATACTGAGACAAATCCTTATAGACTTCACCATAATTTTGGCCTTATATCATATCTCAGCTAGTAGTAGTAAACCGCTATGTGTGTGCATGTGTGTTTACATGGGTGTATGTGCGTTTGCATGTGTGTGTTTTTGTGTATATGTGGTGCATTATTTCCAGTTTTTTTTTGTTTTAAATATGCTATTAAAATATAAATAATGCGTGAATATGATAAAATTAAATCCCAAAAATATTTCACGTAACGTCGAAATAAAGCTTTTTCATAACTGACCTATAACGGATTCACACCCAACCTTTGTTTACTCGCACACATATTCACACGGATATGAAAACGCGCGCACTTATATGAAAATACACATAATTACACACACACGCAAAGAAACATACATATACAAATCGTGAAGTAAGAATTTTTGCCATTAAACTTTGTGAGTTATAGAAATTGTTAGTGGGCAAATGTAAAGTAATTTTTTGTGGTAAGGTTTCAAATGAACGTAATCTTCTAACTTTAGATTAACAACTTGTAATGTTTCACGTACACAGAAATTCGTAGATGTATTGGGATGGCCAAGGACGCATTCCGAAATCTGGGCAGACTATTGCGAGACAGGAGGATGTCTTTGGTAACAAAGAAGAGAATACTGAGCTGGCACGTGACATCTGTCCTACTTTACGGCAACAAATTTTGACGATTTCCTCAGCGAAGGAGAAGAGACCTGAGGCGACAAAGATGTGTTTCTAGAGAAAGATGCTAAAGATACCATGAACGAAACGTGTGAGCAACAATGCTGTCTTAGAGAGGTTGCAAACAAGGAGAATGTTTATATTTAATATCAGAAAGAGTCAACTGAAGTTTCAGGAAGATATAATGAGGAAGAAGGGTCTGGAGAAACTGATACTCACGGGTCGAATAGAGGGAATGAGCGACAAGGGAAACAGCGCGTGACATACTTTGCGAGCTTGAGTAGGTGGATGACATAATGTGGTCTGGGAGGGAACAGGGGTAAGGAACATTTTGACAACTGCAAGGGATAGAGGGAGGTGGTGAACCATGCTCGCCTACGTCATGAAAGGACATGACAAATAAAATGAAGAAATAATTTTTCACGGAAAACCTAAATTATTCTATTTAAGAAAACGTAGGATGAGAAACCAGTTGCCTGTGGGAGGTTCAGGTAGTAATAATTTGTCCTTGTAAACATTTTCAACAAGTTCCCGATAACAAGCTAACGTGAAATAAAGGAATTAGGCAATAAAATTTTTTATAGGCCAGAAATATTTGAGGTGATTTACTCAAATTTTTAGTATATTAATTAAAATATTTCGAAAAAGTAAATAGAATAGATATTAATACTTCTTAATGATTCATCGTAATACTTCTACTCGGACTCCTACATGCATCTGCTACTCATGCTATCACGTGGACTGAATAATTTATACGTTGTCCTTTTATTTATATCCGGGGCACGAACGCAGAAATAAACACAAAGACGTGCGAATATTTTAGATAAAAAATTTTCGTCGCGGGCTGAAAGAGTTAATTTAATTGTATAACATTTCTAATAACATATTAACTATGCATGATTAAAATTGCATGTATGGAAATTCATGAAACAAACTATTTTTAAATGTCCGGAAAATTTTATTTCCCCCATGGGTTACAAGTTAATTATATTTTTTTAAAGTTGGTGTCACTCAATCGTGACATCGTAACTTATTAACAATTTTCAATAAGACGTTTTTATATTGTATGAAACTGATTAATCAAAGGAATATATTCTAATAAATTGAATCAGTCTCGTGTTTATTTCAATATATATTTATATATAATTATGTTATTTCTTCGCAAAGACTACGAAATGAATTAGTCGATTATAGTATCTTCCTAATTATTGACATTCGAAAAGACACCATAGATTTTGTTTTTTATTAACCGTTCACGATTATTTTATCCAAATAAGTTTCCTCGAGGTCTTAGTCGATGATTTAGTTTTTGTGGCTTTTGCCCCTAGCTATGAAACAAGAAGTTATTGAAGATTGTGATCAAGTTTGTAAATAGACGTGAAAAGAGTAAAAAGTTATGATTGCTCCGAAGGGAGAGTCAGAAACTGTGATATCGCACTAACAATATTCTGACTACCATTGTTTAAAGAGAGAAATATTAAATATAATGAAACAACTATTTATGGATTTAGATATGTTGTGGAAGTCTGTTTGCATATAATTTAACTAATCTCGCCACTCGAAAATAATTATGAAATATAGTAAGCCAGACACACACATATAACTGCTGTATAAAATAACACACACACCATATACACACACACACATATATATATATATATATATATATATATATATATATATATATATATATATATATATGAATAAACATTGAAGTCAACACTCAGTGGCGACAGGCTGTTTCATGCTAGACGAAATCGTCACGTAGCCTGACGAATGCGTCTAGCATAAAACAGCTTGTCGCCTGTGAGTGTTGACTTCAATGTTTACTTTTATATTCAAATTTACATACATTCTATCTCTGATATTCAGAACATTATCCACATATATACCACACCTTAAAGCTACATTTCTTCATATATATATATATATATATGATAAACAATATCGCTTACATCTTTAAAAAAATCACACCGGTTAATAAAATGTTGGATTTTAACACGTTTAAAGGTGATAAAGTGTCCACTGTTTTAAAAAGAATAGCAGGAACTGTTAGGTGATGAAAACAATTAAAGATTTGACAGAAACACAGATCGTTAGGTTAAAATAAATAATTTGCATTTTGTATCAGATTTACTATTTATATTCAAATATAAGTATCTTAGAGAAAATAACGCTATCAGTGACTACAAGTAAATTAATATATACATGCGGGTGCTAGAATTTATTTTGGCTCGGAATGAGTGACCGGAAAATAAGAATTCCAGTTGAGATTGTTATATTAACTTACGCGAAAAAAAAAAAAACACTTGTAAAAATGATAAAGCAGCCTCTCCGACATCCAAACTAGTGGGGAAATATAATGATAGGCTAGAGATTTTAATTATGTTAAGAAAAAAA